>CM028357.1:32037929-32235786 GCA_016618105.1 Dendrobium huoshanense
CTTTAGTCTACTTTATCTTTCTTGCAATTTGAATAATATTTTTTTTTTTTTTGAAAAAGAATCAATATTTTTGAACTTCAACTAATAATTTACAATATCAACTCATTATTTTTTCTTTAATTGAGTTTAACTTATTTAATAAATTTAAATATATTTTTTAATTATAAGAAAATTGAAATAAATTTATAATTATATTAATTCATTTTATATTTATTTAATTTGTACAATTACTATATATTTTTATATTTTAAGATGTATCTTATAACATCATGTCCAATGAGTATCTATGTCATGTATTTGTCATGATAGACATATTCGGTGATTGTATCATATTAGGCCCATCGATAAGCCATACAACTTTACACTATAAGCAAGCCGTCTGCTCTCTGTTAACACTCCGCCAATTGCACCATCATGTGCATGATTACTTTTGGCTTGCTCCACTACTTTGGATTATTACACTAACTACTATCTCTTTGTATGGCAGAACAAATTTTCCCCATTCTCTACTATACATATACCATCCTCTGTAGTTAGCGGTCACTGTGGGATCAATACTTAGTTAATCTTCTTACCTGTATTCATCTTCCATTTATGTTCTTAGTTCTTCTTGTTTTCCAACTAGATGAAATAATCTTTAATGGTATCAGAGCAGTAAAATTCCCAAGGATATTTTGCATTCCTTTTCTTACTCAATGGTTGTCTCATCCAGTGCTTTGAAAATCACACCAATAGCCTCTCAGCTCACAACAAACACCACGACAAAAGAACCGATACCATCATCGCTGAAGTTTCTCATGTCAAATCTTAAGAATATCATTCATATTCAACGAAGGATAATAAATTATTCAATCTGGCATCTAAAAGTCCTAAAATCTTCTCAGCAAATGATTTTCATGGATTCTTAATAGGTACAACAGAATGTCCCTCCAAACACATTCTATCCTCAACCAACGAACCCCTACCAAACCCAAACTATAGATCTTGGCAACTCCTTGATCAAAATTTATCCTCTGCCCTATGCTTTACCATTTTAGCTTCTATACTTCTCCATATGCTCAACCTTACAACTTGCTGTTCCATATGGACTACATTGGAGAAGTGATTACAGCCTATAGATTGCTCTCGTGTCATTCAACTCAAGAATGAACTCCATAAAATCTCTATGAAGGATCTTACCTTGTCCCAATATCTCTATAACATCAAAACCCTTGTGGATAACATCATT
The DNA here is from genome assembly GCA_016618105.1 of Dendrobium huoshanense. NCBI lineage: Eukaryota > Viridiplantae > Streptophyta > Magnoliopsida > Asparagales > Orchidaceae > Dendrobium > Dendrobium huoshanense. The sequence continues at coordinate 32,039,158 of CM028357.1, forward strand.
GCACCCGACTCTTAGATTGACTCTAAAGACACATTATCCTATACATCCTAAATGGCCTTCCCCCACTACCAATCATTCAGAACTGCCATATGTACCAAACTCAACCCCATTAGCTTTGTTGACTTATATTCCATAATTTTTAGTGAAGTGATCAATATTATGATTGAACAAACAAAATCTCAATCCTAGGATCTTCCTTAATCCCCTTCGCTGCCACCCGTGGTCACCTCCCTTGTTCCACTCATGGACGTTACTTCAACAACACCAATCCTTCAGTACCACACAATAACAACTCTCAATTCTCCCGAGGAGGTCGATCATCCTCAACACCCAAAGTGTATTGCCAAACCTGTTGCAACCTAGGACAATCAGTTCTTCATTGTTGGCATAGTTGCAACCTGCAATATAACCCATCCTCCACCTCAACCTAACCAACAAGCCTCTTCTCCACCACTAATCCCTCTCCAGATTGGTATCTTGATTCTGGAGCATCCGCTTATCTCACCGTAGACATTTCATAACTTCAATAGCCTACACCATACCATGGTCTTGATTATGTATGCATTGGAGATGAATATGCCCTCTCCATATCAATAACAAACAACAATATTCTCCCAACACTAACCTCTCACAGTAAGCTTCTTCTTAACAACATTTTACATATTTGTTCTATTAACCATAACCATCAATCTGCCCACAAGATTATGGTCGTGATTCTGTATGCATTGGAAATGAATATGCACTCTCAATATATAATACAGACAACAATCTTATCCCAACATTGACCTCTCACAGTAAGAGTCTTCTTAATGTAAAGGTCTTTGGTTGTTTATGTTTCCCCTAGCTCAAACCGGCTACACCTCATAAACTCTCTCCACACTCCACTCTTGTTTTCCTTGGCTACTCAAACTCCACAAATATCTATCGATGTTATAATCCCCTCACCAGAAAAATTATTTTCTCTAGACATGTTGCCTTCTTTGAAAACCAATTTCCCTTTTCCATTACTTTAATACTTTCAATTGCTACCAACAAACCTTCACCCATACCACCCCTCTTACTCATTCCCAATTATATTACCAACTCCAACCACCCAAGACACCTTTCACTGACTTCTCCTCCACCAACTGAAAACCAACACCATCCATCCTCCTCTCCTTGCCCCACCTCACCCTTTATACCAACTCAAACTGACCCCACTCCTCCTTTTCCAACTCCACGACAACCACCAACCCTCTCACACCATCCCATAAAAACATATGTTAAAACTTGAAATTTAAACCAAAACACATTTTCATACTATTAGCCAAACGCCCACCACATCCACCCCCACAACCTTCTCTCAAGCAGCAAAAGAATCAAACCGGTGAATGAAAATGTAAGACAAATTCAATGCTCTACAAAAATAAGGGACATGATCTCTAATACCTCTACCTCTTAATCAGCCTATAATAGGATGTACATGGACCTACAAAAGAAACCACAATAATGATGGCAACATTGCAAGCTACAAAGCAAGACTAGTTGCACAAGGTTTTAAACAAGAGTATGACATCAACTTCATCAAAACCTTCAACCCAGTTGCCAAGATGCTCACATTTCTCTTACTTCTCACCATTGTCCTACACCATAATTGACCAGTTTTACAACTTGATGTACCCAATGCATTTCTCCATGGATATCTTTACAAAATCATCTATATGAAATAACCACCTGGCTTTGTTGACTCACTCTACCCAAATCAAAATTTCATCTTCATAAAGTCATATATAGCCTTTGCCAAGCACCTCGCCAATGGTTATATACATTTTCCCAATTTCTTCTTCAACATGGTTTTAATTTTAGCAAATCTAATATGTCACTTCTCATTCACTCCACAAAATCCACAAGAACATACCTTCTTCTCTACTTCGATTATATTCATATCATCGACAATCACTCACCCTCCATCTCCAATCTCATTTAAGCTCTTCAACAACAATTCACAATCAAAGACCTTGGCAACATATACTATAAGAAAATAGATGATTACCGTCGGACAATATTCGTCGGTAACAATAAAAAATGTCAAAAATTATGATTTTTCGATGAATTTATGGTGAAAAATCATACGACGGTAATTCGCACGTCACAAATAAAATACCGAAGTAAACATTTTGCCAGAAACATTTCCGGTGGTATTTCCGGCAAAATGCTGGCAAAAATATTAGACATATATGTCAGTTTTTGGATATTGTTTTCTGACGTATGTTTCATCATAGTTTCTAGCGAAAACTTATGCTGGAAAAAGTGGTAGAACGTATGCCAAATTTTTTATCAAATATCAATTAGACAGATATACCGGCGTAAACGTTGCTGGTATTATCGACGCACGATTACGCCAGTAATATCCATTAGAAGTCGTGGTATCATATGATGGTGAACATATTGGTAAAAAATATACTGGAAACCTGTAGCATACAGAAAAAATTACCTTCCCGCAATCAAAATAGATTTCCATACCTACAAACAAATTTCCATATAACATCTAAACAACATATAATATCAAGATATGATTCATAACAACATATAAACAACATCAACAACATATAAATAAACACAATATGCTTGTTCAATCGTTAAATATTTAACTGTTTGATTGTTAAACATTCAATTGTTCAAAAGTTTAAAATTGACACAACTACTCTAATTCAGTCTCCTCTGCCTCAGAAACTGCATTCTTCTTACTAAGCGGCTCCCTCATTTTTTGTATTTCATCAAATAATTGACTATTTTGCATCTGTAACTACTGCTGCATATGTTATTGCTGCATCTGCATTAGCAATTGCCAGTCAACTTGAGCTTTTCTAACATGCTATAGCTCAACAGTAAGGGCATCTCTCTATTGGCCATATGCAGAGTTCTTAGAACTTGATGCAAAGTTGGAGCCAGCAGAGGACTACCCTTCGTATACATGGGCTTGCGAGCCTAAACTATACACTTCAAAGTACCCAACAAGTGTTGACCATCATCAAATATTATATATCAAAACCCTTATGATTAATGTGGTCGAACGTTAATGGCCAACATTCTCTTTTAATGACCAAACTTAATATTATGATTCTCTTTTAATGGCTAACATTTTGCACCATAAAACATTAATTGCAGGTCTAACCACCATATTATAGGATTTTCCCGTAAGTTTAAGAGGGACTTTTCTATCAAACAATAAACCCAACGCATTCATCTAGTTCAACCATCCAACTTGAATTCTACTACTAATTTCCTCATCTATTTCATCAGAAGGCTGCTGTTTTATATGACCCAACCATATAAGGCAACTCTGTCTAATATTATTTTCCACTGGAGCTGCTCCAACCTTTACACATATACACCCATTTCATATTTTGTCTCTAAGAGTAAAGCTACTCATTCACTTAAGCATCCTCATCTCTGCAACACTTAATTTAATATTATGCTTCTCTTTTAATGGCCAACGTTCTACACCATAAAGCATTGCAGGTCTAACCACCATCTTATAGAATTTTCCCTTAAGTATAAGAGGGACTTTTCTATCAAACAACAAGCCCAATGCATTCCTCTAGTTCAACCATCCAACTTGAATTCTACTATTATTATCCTCATCTATGTCACTAGAAGGTTGCCATTTTATATGACCAAACCATCTAAGACAACTCTCTCTAATCTTATCTTCCACTGGAGCTACTCCAAATTTTACACGTATATACCCATTTCATATTCTATCTCTAAGAGTAAAGCCACTCATCTACCTAAGCATCCTCATCTCTGTAACACTTAATTTAATATTATGCTTCTCTTTTAATGGCCAACATTCTACACCATAAAGCATTGCAGGTCTAACCACCATCTTATAAAATTTTCTCTTAAGTTTGAGGGGGACGTTTTTATCACACAACAAGCCTGATGCTTTCCTCAACTTCAACCATCCAACTTGAATTCTACTAATGATATCCCCATCTATTTCACCATCACTCTAAATTATAGACCCAAGATATCTAAAACATATACTCTTATTAATGAATTGATCACCCAAAGTCACAATCCCCCCCCCCCCCCAATAAAACTAATATTACTAAAATTACATTCAATATATTCAGCTTTAGATCTACTCAAATAAAAGTATTTAGACTCTAAGGTTCACATCCATAATTCAAGTTTACCTTCAGCTCTCTCTAGTTTTATCAACAATAAGAATATCATCAATAAATACCATATACTAGGAAACTACCTCTTACAAATGTCTAGTGAGAACATCCATGATTGAAGCAAAAAGAATGTAGCTTTGACTATTACCATAAGAGATGGATGGAGTCATGAGAAACGGTACGGACGAACGATAATCGGCTCACCTTAATGGTGATGGAGGCCAAGAATGGCGGTGAACGACCGACTGAGGTCTGCTAGGCGTCGGTCACAACTGGATAATAAACAGAGAACCGAACGAGAGAAAATGAGAAGGAACAGGCCAAAGCTGGGAAATAGGGCTCGTTCTGTTAGAATTACCGACGGATAATATGCCGGTCAGGCTTTCAGTGAAATATACGTCGGTAATGAGCCGTTGTGTTTAAATAAGCCAGCGTCTACTTCTCTAGTATACACGCTAATAATTACAGGCAAATTATTTGCTGGTATAAAAAAATCATCGATGAATTAATAGGCATCATATACGACAAAAATGTACTAGCATAATATACGCTAGTAATTACACTGAAAATATTCTTGCGAAATATCCGCCAGTTCAACCGCCGCTTTAAGTGACATATGAAGATCCGCAGAAACATCCACTGGAAATAAACTTTTTTCCTGTAGTGTTATATTCCTCTTCCTTGGAATTTAAATTGTTCAAACACCAACCTCTTACTTCCTTCATCAATCAACATATGCTCAAGACATACTACAACTCTTTGGCACGACTGACTGTCAGATCGCAACCACACCACTCTCTGTTAAAATTAAACTCACACCTGAAAGAAACCTTCCATACATAGATTTCACTCTATATTATAAAATTGTTGGGCCTCTACAATACCTAACAATAACCCGCCCGAACATATCCTTCGCCACCAACATCTTTTTCCAATCCATGCATCAACCACTCATTCTTCATCACCAACTGTTGAAACTACTTCTTCGATACATCAAAGGTACAATTCGATGTGGTCTTCCAATCATCAAAGGTGATCTCATCCTTTGCACTTACTTAGATTAGGACTGGGCTTCGGACCCAATCGCCTGCAAGTCAACCACATGATCTTATGGAGTGTTAAGAAGCAACTAACAATGGCTAAATCACCCATCGAAGCAGAATATCGAGCACTTGCATCCAGTGCCTCCACATTGTATGGCCACAATGTCTACTAAATGATTTTAGCATTAATCTAACCTCAACCACCTCTCTTCATTGTGACAACATATCAATCATTTTCTTAGCAAATAATCATATATTTCATGCACGCACCAAACATATTGAAATAGACTATCATTTCATTCGAGACCAAATACATTTCAAAGTAATCACTGTTTACCACATCGTCTCTCAAGAATAATCAGTTGATATTTTGACAAAAGCCCTCTCACCTACTCATTTCAACCACATTCACTCCAAACTAACTCTCCAAACCTTGGATACTTAGTTTACGGGGCAGTGATAAGCCATACAACTTTACACTATAAGCAAGCTGTCTACTCTGTGTTAACACTTCGCCAATTGCACCATCATATACAGAAATACTTTTAAATTTCTCTACTTCTTCGAATTATTACACTTCTACTCTCTCTCTGTATAGTAGAATTACATGTCCCTCTTCTCTACTATACATATACCATCTTCGGTGGTTTGTGGTCACTCTGAAATTAATGCTTAGTTAATTTCCTTACATGCATTTATCTTCCATGTTATGTTCTTAGTTCTTCTTGTTTTCCAACAAGATGAAATAATCTTTCACCCTTATCCTTGTGTGTGTATTTATTGATGCATCATATGTAAACAATTGATTTATTATAATATTAATCATCTCACAATAATTAACTAAATTCAATTTAACAAAATATATTACTCATGACACGATCATTAGAGAGGCGTGATACTCCAACATAATCTCGGTGAAGAGTAGAAGGAAAGTAACTTGCCACTATAAAAAAATAAAGCATTTGCTATAATAATGATATCTTTCAAAGAGGTTTAAAAAATAATTAGTGACCAATATTACAAAATTGACCTAAATTGACATTTATTTTAAAAAAAATGTGACTAATTAACTACTAACTTAATTTTAGACAAAAAATGTTCCTACAAATTTTAAAATAATTTCACCTTTAATTATACTTTGGATTTACCACTCACCATTAATCTCTTAAAATATGGAAAAGTAGTTAAAATTTTCCCCCAAATACTTATAACAACAAAAGTAATATACAATCACAATCTACAAAAAATATGTCAAAAAGATATTTCTACTCATATATTTTTTAAAAAATTATAATTAATAATATATATTTAATTAAATGTAAAAAATATACTTAGGGCGCCGGTAACTAGGTCGAAAAAAGAAAAACAAAATATACCGGTGGTCAAATAACCTCTGGAATTTCTGACGGCTAATGTGATTATTTACCCGTTGCTTTTAATCGGCGTTCAGACCGCCGGTTTAACTGCCGGTATTTTCCGCAGTAATTTAACCGCTGGATAAACTGCCGATATTAATGGATTTTCTGTTGTGCATGTAGCTCAAATATAGTATAATATGTATTTACTGGATTTTTTTTTTTTCATTTTAGTGAACATACAGACGTTTCCCAGTGATTTTTTTTTTTATAATTATCAATATGAAAATAAAAGTAGCGAGTTGCAATTATCTGAGGATTTCTTGAGGCCGCAAAGCTGTAGTTTTGTTGCTTATCATTGTTAACACCTAATCATCATTAGTTTATACTAATATGCAACTACATCTATGTAAGCATAGTTATGTAATAAACCAATGTAATAGCACCACGTGTAAAGTTCCCTATCTACAGCCTACTTATAGGCATCTGTATTACTGTTCCAAGATAATGAAAATCCTTATGTCCTGAGTTCACATCATAACTTTCTTGTCCTCTTCTTGATTCATCTTCTTCCTCCTCTACGACTGAGTCTGCAGGAACTTCATTTCAACATGGTATCAGAAGCGGTCTGACCCTTCGACCTTCTCTATTCATGGCGTCTTCGCTGTCACGATCCTCGTCTCCCACACCTCCGACCACAACGGAAGTTCCGTTGATCAAGTTCAAAGTCGGATTATATCCTGCTCTCAAATTCATCATCAGCAATCTCAAAACCCTTGTCCCTCATCATCTCTCCCCTGACAACTATCCTATTTGGAGACATCAGATTGTCAAGCTATTCAAAGCGAATGAGTTCGATCAGTTTCTTGAGACATCAGTCTTTCAAGATCATCAAGATTCCCCCTACACAGAAACATCCTGGCGATTCACAGACCAAAATCTTGCAGCTGCGATCTGCTCAACAATATCTGCACCGGTTCTTCCTTACGTCATCCAACATGACTCCTCCCATGACATCTGGATGGCTCTCCAAACCAGATTCCAGTCAGCAAACCGTTCTAAGGTGATGCAGCTCAAGAACGAGCTTAATAACATTACCATGAAGAACACGACAATGCAAACCTATCTTAACGAAGTCAAGAAGATCGTTGACAACATTGCTTCCGCTGGATCATCTCTGGACACCGAAGACATTATCCTTCATATCCTAAACGGCCTACCACCATCGTATCAGTCTTTCAAGACTACCGTAAGAACGATGCAATCCTCACTCACATTAGATAATTTCTACGCGATGTTGATCAGCGAAGAAATTCACGTCCAAGCCGACGCTCAGCGCAACGCTAATCTTCAAGAAATCCCAAGCGCGCTATTCACCACTCGCGGCAGAGGTCGTCGTGGGCGAGGTCGTCATCAAGGATCATCCTCATATTCATCAAGACAGACATCAAAACCATCCTTCATTTGTCAAATTTGCCAAAAGAAAGGGCATACGGCTGATATCTGCTGGCATCGCCACAACGCCAATTACATCACGCCGAAACCTACATCCGACAACAACACTGCGCTGTTCACAAACAATGCTGAAACATCTGAGGAATGGTTTCTTGATTCTGGCGCCTCCACGCATATGACAAACCGACCAGATCAACTCCTTCAAGGTTCAGCATACCAAGGCAAAGATCAGGTAATGGTTGGGGATGGACGCTCCCTCCCGATAGCTCACTCGGGCACGGGTCTGCTCCCCACACCAGATCGTAAGTTAATTCTATCTAATCTTCTACATCTACCTGCTATCTCTCACAACCTTATTTCGATTTCCAAACTAGTCTCTGCAAATCGTATCTCCATCACTTTTACACCTAACGGTTTCTCTGTGAAGGATCTACAGACTAACAAAACAATTCTGAGTGGTCCGAGCAGAAATGGCCTCTACCCAATCGCTCTGACGACGCACAACATGAAGCCCCAAGCACTAACTGTGGTTCAATCTCCTCGAATCAACTGGCACGCTCGACTGGGGCATCCTCATCATCGGACACTCCAACAAATCTCCAGAACCGATTCTAGCATTCATATTACAAATAAAATGTCTACATGTACATCGTGTAATGTGTGCAAAAGCCACAAAATTCCTTTCGATGCATCTGTAAACAGATCTACTAAACCTTTACACCTTCTTCATTCTGACGTCTGGGGTCCTTCTCCGGTCACTGCTGAGAAAGGATATCGCTACTACTTAATCATAATTGATGATCACTCTCGTTATTGCTGGTTATTTCCCATGTTACTTAAATCAGATGTCACTAACATCTTTCTCAATTTTATTACGTTTATTGAAAAGCAAACAGATCATCAAATTAAAAAGATAAGAACAGATGGCGGAGGCGAATACATGAATCTATCGTTCCAAAATCAGCTTCGACTGAAAGGAATTCAACATCAGGTTACCTGCCCCTACACTCCGGAACAAAACGGAGTAGCTGAGCGCAAACACAGGCACATTCTTGACACTGCCAGAACAATGCTGCATTTTTCCTCCACACCGCACAGTTACTGGCCCGAAGCCTTCACTACTGCAGTCCACCTGATCAATCGGCTACCGTCCAACACAACCTGGCAGAAAACACCTCTTCAGCTCATGTTCAACATAAAACCAGACTACAAGCACCTTCGTCCGTTCGGCTGCGAGTGCTTCCCGTTGCTAGCTGCTCACAGTCATACCAAACTTCAGCCAAACTCCATTCTGTGTGTTTTTATAGGATACTCTGAAAAACACAAAGGATACAAATGTCTAGATATAACTAACAACACTATAACTATATCTCGACATGTGAAATTCACTGAAACTATCTTTCCTTTTCAGCAACAATCCAGGCTCGCAGATACACACACTGGGAATGCAGTCATTCCTACCAACTTACTCATACCCACTTCCACTGTTACAGCCATTCAGCCAAGCACACATACTCAATCCTGTACATCAAAATCATCTCAAGCCACCACTCATCAATCGACTCCAGATTCATCACCGCCAGATATTCAGGCCTCTCCCTCCATCAATCCTGTTTCCACGGATGATGCAATCAATCAACACCCAATGCTTACAAGATACAAAACAGGGTCACTAAAACCACTCAGAAAAATGAATCTGCTTCATGAATCATACACTGAAGATCCTCACGAAGTACCTCATAACTATTCTGAAGCCAGCAAACTATTTCACTGGCGTCAAGCCATGGCCGAAGAATTCGCCGCATTACAAAAACAGGGCACATGGACCCTTGTTCCCCATCAACCCAACATGTCGGTCCTGGGATGCAAATGGACCTACCGCAAGAAGTTCAACTCAGATGGCAAGGTGGCTCGCTTCAAAGCAAGGCTGGTAGCGCAGGGAAACAGACAAGAACACGGCATGGACTATGAAGAAACTTTTAGTCCAGTAGCGAAGCTACCAACAATTCGCGTTCTCTTCACTATTGCTCTGCATCACGGCTGGCAGGTGCAGCAACTTGACGTCTCAAACGCTTTCCTTCACGGCAGCTTAAACGAAACTATCTTCATGCATCAACCAAAGGGCTTCGAGGACAATGATCACCCAGATCACGTATGCCACTTACAGAAAGCAATCTACGGGCTCAAGCAAGCCCCGCGTCAATGGTATACGACATTCACCAAGTATCTCACAACTATTGGATTCCAATACAGCAAAGCAGACCCGTCCTTAATGATATACTGTCGAAATCATATACAAATGTTCCTCCTTGTATATGTGGATGACATTCTTGTAACCGGAAATGACTCCAATGCCATACATAACCTGCTGCAACAATTGAACACTCGGTTCACCATGAAGCTCCTGGGTAAAGCAAATCAGTTTCTCGGCATCCACATCACGACACTCCCAGATAAGTATTTTTTGTCCCAATCCATGTATGCGCTTTCTCTACTTAAACAAACCAATCTCTGCAACTGTAATTCTCTGGAAAACCCTTCGACCACGAAACTACCAACGCAATCAGGTAATGACGAACTACTACCCGACGCATCAATGTATCGAAGCATCACCGGAGCATTGCAGTACCTCACAATCACAAGACCAGATATTGCACACGCAGTAAATATTCTATCTCAACATATGCACAATCCGGAACAAATCCATCGATACCTACTCAAAAGATTACTCCGGTATATCAAAGGAACAATCAGTTTCGGACTACCCATCATCAAATCACCTCTTACTTTCCGCACCTTCTCCGACGCCGACTGGGCGGGAGACCCGGTCACCAGAAAATCTACATCTGGTTTCTGTACCTTTCTCGGCGACAACATCGTCTCATGGACGGTGAAGAAACAAAACACCGTCTCACGCTCCTCCACAGAATCCGAATACCGGGCACTGGCGGCTGCAACAGCTGACACGATTTGGCTCAAACGACTACTTGCTGATTTTCAGATCACCCACGAAAAACCGATATCTGTATTCTGCGACAACACATCGGCGATAGCCCTGGCGAACAATCCGGTATTCCACGCAAGAACGAAGCATATTGAAATCGATCAGCGATTCATACGAGACCATATTCAGAGCAAAACAATCAATCTACTTCCGATCAGCACAGTTGATCAGATTGCTGACATACTAACAAAGCCGCTGCCTACTCTTCGTTTCAAACAGTTAAGATCCAAACTCACTACGGCTGAAGCCTCGTCAGTTTGCGGGGAGCTGTTAACACCTAATCATCATTAGTTTATACTAATATGCAACTACATCTATGTAAGCATAGTTATGTAATAAACCAATGTAATAGCACCACGTGTAAAGTTCCCTATCTACAGCCTACTTATAGGCATCTGTATTACTGTTCCAAGATAATGAAAATCCTTATGTCCTGAGTTCACATCATAACTTTCTTGTCCTCTTCTTGATTCATCTTCTTCCTCCTCTACGACTGAGTCTGCAGGAACTTCATTTCAACAATCATCAGATATTCTCCTCCGTTAATTATTACGCACTGATGCAGATCGAATTCAAACTTCGAGAGTTCTGTACATTTGTGCTCGTCATGATCACAGATTCACAGTACGTACTCATTGATCCCAATAAGATGGTTAAAAGTGAAAGAAAAAGAGTACGGCATAGTTTGATCGAGCCCACCGGTGAGATGCTTTGCTGCCATGCTAACTAAGTGGGGAATTAAAGCATGCAATGGCTATCACGTATAAGCAAATCCGTGAGTGTGTGATGATGATGATGTACAGTGGAGGGGCCTCTACACCATACGGAAGTGCCAGAGAGGCAATATTGTCAGTGGCCTCTGTGATATATTGAAGCAATGCAAATAATTGATGCGTACGTTTCAACGCTCAATATCTAAAGGTTTTGTATGATGCAGAAGTTATTAATTAACCATGTTGAATGTATATAATGGAATGAGAAATGTTAAGATAGTGCAAAGGATTATGTACATCGCTGTATGTTTTAGGAGCCTGGTTCAAGGTGAGCTGATTGTGTTCGAGACATCACAACATGATAGGATCGATGCAACTTGCCAAACTGGTTATGGTCAAGAACTCCTCAACACGACTATGATTATCAATTCAATACACTACAAGTAAATCTATTATTATTACTATCAAATTTTCCAGCAAAAATGCATACGCCGGAAAAAGCGGCGGCCTAACCGGTGGAAAATAAGCTAGTAACTGTACGCTGGGAAAAGCGGCGGCCTAACCGACGGAAACTCCGTCGGCAATACCATACAACGAAAATGAAATGTCATTTCCGGCAGAAAAACCTCCGGTACTATCTGTTGACAGTAGTGAGACAAATCATGGCGGTCCACCGCCGGCGGATTAAATGCAGGAATCCACTAAAGAAAGCTGATTTATTAGTATCTTTTTTTGCCGGAATAGCACAAGAAAATACCGCCATAAATTTTTCCGGTGGAAATGTTTCACCGGTTTACATTTTATGATGCACGGATTACCGTTGGATGTTTTTCAACGGAAATTCGTCGGAAATCTACTGTAAAATGAAAATTTTCAGCGGATTTTTATTGTTACCGGCGGATTTTGTTCGCCGGTAACAGAGCATTTTCCTATGGTGGTGGTATGACAAAAACTACCAACTTACTAGCTCTCCCAAAGGGAAAATTATTACGTGTGGAGTCCGGATGTCCCAATTATAATATGCCACTTTGCTTGTACACTATGTATATTTTGTACACAGCTTCTACATAAAATAAACAGTGTGTATAGGCGACGTAGCCTATCCTAATTAATGGAGTTCAGATGCAAGCTATATCTGGACTCCACACGTAATAATTTCTCCGCCAAAAGGCTAGCAAGGGGCCTATCTGGCTCAATGGCTTATCCAAAATTAATTCAGGCATCCAACGCTAAAAACATTCGACTTGTAGCCTGTGGCAGCCTAATGAAGTGGCAACCTAATGAAGTAAGTGCCCATGCATAGGACGAGAACAATACAAAAACCTGGATTCTAGATAGTTGATGGCATCATTGTTATCTTTGTCAGGAAATAAATGAATTTTTCCTTATAAAAAGGCAATGAAACTCTTCAAAGATAAATGATGCAAAGTTATTGAGGTTTACTGTATATTTATTGCAAAGATGAATCCCAGACATAAAAGAATAGGTCCAAAGAAAGGTAAAAGGGACCAATGATTGGAATCGACATTATGTACTTAAAAAAAAAAAAATAAATCATCTTCAACCATCTCTTTTCTCCCTCCGTCAATTTCCTTTCTTCTAGTATGATCTCTCAAAATTTTTTTGAGGAAGATTTGGGTATTATATACAAATAAAATGGATATCTTGAATGGTGTGGTAAGCATGGATTGATATAATAAATTAGAAATCAAGCACTTCTGAGAAACTGAACAACTTGACCTAAGAGAATTTATCAACATTGATCCCCTAGATTTCGTCGCTAGTAGACAGTTAACGGATATGAAAGAGGGCCTTGTGAGGACAATCCAAAAGGGCCTTTGGAAAGCCCAGAGCCCTCCCAAGGATATGTCATGTGCTTGAGGGATAATCAAACTCTATTATTCGAAGGAACTCTTAAGCATAAGAGAATTATTTTCTTGTAAAATGATAGATGATACATGTTTTTTCACAAACGGTGAAGAATCCAAGCCAATTAGATGGGCTAATATAAAGGAAAATCATAATCGGCCAAAATATACTATAGAGAGATCACCAAAGTAGTACCCCCAAAGAAGTTTAAGTACCCCAACCAAAATCATACAAGGGGAGAAAAAATGCCATGGACAATGAGGCTTACTTTTGGTTTACCACTTCCCTAATAAGCCTTGATGATGCCTTGAGGTATTGTATATTTTTGTAATAGCCTAATTCTCAAGTTTTAAAACATTCTTTGTGGGCGCTGGACGTCAGAGTTGGTGGCGTCTCGGTGTTGGATTCTCGAGTTTTTTAGCAAAAAATAGGTTTTGGGTGTGCGTTGCAGCGTTGTTTGGTCCAAAGAGATTCTAGGGGATTCTGAAATATTTCTTGGGAGCGCAAGGTCACTGGGAAAGAGAGGGTAATGCATGTTGTTTGGTCAAATTGGTGGATTTTAAATATTAAATATCTCAATTCATTTTCCTTAACCCTTACCCAGCCATCCACCCCCCTTCATTTGAATGGCTTGCCACGGAAGAGAGAGAGAGAGAGAGAGAGAGAGAGAGAGCTTGCTTCGGGTCATATTTCTTCATCTTTTCAATAGAGAATGTATTATGATCATGTTAGGAAACCCAAATCTTATTTCTATTTTCAATAGGTTTGATTTCTCAAATTTTATCTCTCTTAAATTTAATTAAGATACAACATCCCTCATTCTATCACTTTTCACAGTGTAACTTTCTATATTTATTAGATATCATCCTCTCGAGCATTTTTATTGGTCAATATCTAAATTTCACTAGTGGTTTCACTAATGTGTCATTTTAGTTGAAACATGTAGTATAATATTAATTAAAAAATGACTAGGAGTCAATGCATAACATTTAAACATGGAATACACAACATGCACATATTTAAAATTCATTTGGTGAAATATGCATTTCTTTGTATACCGCAAGAATATTATTAGCATACTAATGAGTATACTGATACTGAAATTGGGTGTATATGATCTTTGCAATTATGCTTAACATAAAATATGTGCATAGAAGTAAGAAATGCTAGTTGAAAATGATTGACTTATTGAAGTTGCCTAGAGAAATGTTACCATGTGCAGGAGAGGGTGGGCAGGCGGCTTTCCTTAAAATAAAATTTATGTTGTAATCTTAAGTGATATAAAAATAGAGGTGTATGAGGATTGATTGATATGAAATGATACATTGACGAGTAGGAAGTGCTGAATTCTCACATGAAAGTCATATGATTGATGACTTGTAATAAGACTAATTGTTAAAAACATGACCAATATTACTGAGGCTTATTCAACTAGGATTGGCCTATAAGACCAGATACATGAAAAATATTATATATAGCTGAATGTCTAATCTTGCTTATATTGTTAATATATGCATATGATATTATCATACTTCATGTATTGTATAAGTAAGATGATATGATATGACATGTATATGACGCAGGTCATGACTAATACAAGCAAGTTGACTAATGAGATCAATATAAGAGTAAATGATTCACATGAACTATATGACATAAATGATATATATTGCATATAATATTGATATGATAAGATGTGTATATGATAAAGGTAATAAAGGCAAGTGTGCTAGACTACAGGAAAATTGATCATTAACGACTGATTTTTCCGGTGGCTTTTCGATGGACTATTTTTTTGTGGCTTTCCAACATATTTCTAACGAAATGTCTGACTAATTTTTTTACAGATTTTCGGCTGGTCTTCGGCGGCTTTAGTTCCAGCGGTGTTTCTGCGTGTTTTTATGTCGAATTTTAATTATTATATTTTAAATAACAAAATGTGATTTTTAAACACTTTTTCCCTTCCAGCAAACTGGTTGGGTCTTTGAAATCATACTCACTTCAAATCCCAGCACATGCGGCCAGGGCAGCGAGCAGTGCGAGAGGGTTGGGTAGCATGGGAGGTAGCTAGGTAGTAGGAAGTTGGGCTGGCGGGTAGGGTAGCGGATAGGCTGATTTTTTTTCCAGCATCATTATTCTGCCGGAAAGCCGCCGAAAAAAATTACTACTGAAAATTAGCTGTATGTTATTGTTTCCTATGTGGCTTTTACTAGTAAAAAATAGTCGCAAGAAAGCAGCTAGAAGTATCAATTTTCGCCTGAAATTCATCAATTTTTGTCAAAAAATCCAACAGTAATAAAAGATTCTTATGTAGTGCTAATTTGATGAAGTGGTATATATATACTATTTTATTACTAATAGACGTAAGAATGATAGAAGCTGCTAATCATTTTCATGTCTACTAATCACTGCTCATAAGATATATAAGTGCATTGATTTTTTTTTCTCATATGATATTATACTGTTCATATTGATGGCTACCTTCCTAGATTTACAATTATATATTCATATTGATGCTGATTGAATGATTATATGTATTTTATTTTTGCTATCTAGTATTAATTGAAGTTATAGGTTATGATAAGCTACTAAGTTGCTAACTCACTTTATGATTTTTCTGTAATTTTCGGAAGAGGTTAGAATCTAATTGAGTGAGACAAAATTGACTTTTTTTTATTTTGTCTAATTTTGGTTTATTCTTTTATGGTGAGAAATCCTATTGTTGATTATTTATATGAGAAATATTAAACAAGTAATAAATAAATAAAAAATAGGGATTAATTAAAATAACTAATCATACTATAAGACTTGTTTCCTACCGCACGATCAACTATTTAAACAATCTAAACACTTTTTTGAATTTTTATAAACAAGCAAAATTTTAATTTTGAACTCTCATATTATATGATGTATATTGTACTATAAGAACATTTATAAATATTGTTTATTTAGTATCTAACAATTTGGGAATCAATTTAAATCAAATATCTTAAAATATTCATACAATATTATGTATATTATACAATATAAACAAATAGAAAATGAGTTTCTCTATTCAATGGTCGAACATGACCTAGACATTGGTTGAACAGATAGTGCTGCATGATATAAACTAGTAGAATTATTTCAATTGGGCCATGGCGTGGCACGTCGTATTTTCAATTTTTGAATTTTTCATATAAATTTTTTGATGATTTGTGCAACACTTCTTTTATCCCATATGTGTAATAGTTCTTTATTTAAATCTAAGAAGATAAACACTTTAACTCTACTATAAAAATATTGTAGCCCGCAATAAAGATAATGAAATAAAATTTTCTAGCCTAGCAATGTAAACTTCCTAAAACTCATTTCCATCTCATTAAGAAGACATTGATTAGTAAATACTAATAAGAGCTCATGGAAATGCAAAATAAAGATAGCTATGACACGACACAGAAAAAAATGGCATAAAATGGTTGTTATTATCATCAAAGATTGAAATAAGTATCAATCTTTTAATTGCAATTCTAATGATAATTGATATATCGTTATAAAATCATTATGATCGGGCACTAATCTCGAGGCAAAATCAAGTCAGAAACTTCAAAAATCAAATCTGGGATCACCTAAACTTCAATTTCAGCAAACTTATAATCAAACTGAGCGTCTCGAAAATATAAAGTCAACGACACCATATTCGACTCAATCTGAGCCCAAATAAATCCAAATCAAGCACCTGAAGCATTATTGGAAAGTTCAAACCATAATTTGATTTACCAAACGGTTTTCAAATATGATGTGCTTATAGTCGAATCGAACGGCTCAACGAGACAAATTCAATGAGCCCAAGATCACCAAATTCTGACAACATTAAGACCTTCAAATATCTGACGAACGGTACACGATCAAAGAATTCAATATCGGTCGTCCATCCGAACCACTCCACCTTATCCCTTGATCCTCCTCCTATTTACGAGTCATGCCATCCTCAAAAAACTATAAATAGCCCATCATTTCTCTTGAGAGGGGACTCAAGCAAGAAGAAGAAGAAGAGAAGGACAGGACAGAAGAAACTCCTCCTCGACCACCACCGGAATTCTGCCCGACGCTTGAGTGACGCCGGAATTCTGCTCGACGCCCGAGTGACGCCGGAATTTTGCTCGATGCCCGAGTGACGCGGAAATTCTACTTGACGCCCGAGTGACGCCGGAATTCTGCATAATGCCAGAGTGACGCCGAAATTCTACCCGACTCCCAAGTGACACCAGAGTTCTACCTGATTTCCAAGTGATGCCAGAATTCTAAGTGACTCTGAATTCAGCTCGGATACACAATTTGTTTGTAATTGGATTTCAATTCGGAAGTGAAGCATTGTAATATGATCGTCCTAAATTTTAAGGACGAGTTAGTCTCTTGTACCTCAAGCAAACACTAGTGAAATTATTTCATCTGGTGTGTCCTCGTGGTTTTTACCTTTCCAAGGGTTTCCACATAAAAATCCTGGTGTTATTTCTCTCATGATTGTGTGCTAGATATTCGTATAACGCTGAGACGAAAATTTTCTAACTCTATCGATGTGTATATTCTAGTCCGCAACAATAATATTAGCTTATTTTGACTCGATTGCTCAAGCTTGATTAAGGAGCCTTGCCGAACAAATATTATGCGGTTTGGCTATCTGTAGAGGGAATGATAACAGTGTTGCTCCGCCATGGAATAGTCATGAAGGCACACATAGGCTACTGCATCAGGAGTAAAGGCTCTAGGGTTGACGCCATGGATGCAATGCTTTATAGGGCTGGGAAATCGAGCAGATGGTGGGGAAGAGTTAGAGGTGCGAGTAAAATTTGAGGTGGTGAGGACAATAGGGAATGGCGAGGGTAAGATTTAAGACACAAGGGATAAAAGGTTTAATGCATTTTCAACTTCTAATTAAAGAAAAGGGCATGGAGGGTGGGAGCCAAATTTTTTGTGGTATATATATACCCTTAATTTCTTTTTCTTTTTATTATCATTTTTTGTGCTTTGGCTCTCAATTCTCCCCCATAAGAAAAAAAATAATAATAATAATTCAACCACTACAGCCTCGTGCACTTGTGCTTGTTCTGAATTTCTTCTTTGAGTGCGTAGCCTGTAAGTGAAGAAGTCTACCATGTTTAGTCCATATCAAAAGCCCAATTTTAACTGGACAGGACTTTTTTACTTCGTCCTTCCGTCCCCGTGATCTCACTGCGACAGCCTCACGAGATGTAGATAGCTGAAAAGAGAATATATAAGCCTAAAATGAGGAAGAGGGAAGAGATAGAAAGAGAAAAGAGAGAGAGAGAGAGAGGTATTTTGAGTCTGCACGTGAATAGCTAAAAAAACATTGCATGAGGGCATTGATTTGAAGCGATAAAAGATTGGAATGATGCAGAAGAGTCAAGAGGTGATGGGCCAGCAATGAGAACCCTAAGCTTTTGTTTGGCTGTGATTGTTTATTTATTTTTTCATGGAAAGAGTTCAGTAAAGCGTCGTTTTCCTGTCCTAATCGACACGTAATACTATGCTTTAATTTTTAATCTGCGCTCTATAGTCATGAGAACATTGTTGAACTTTCAATAGCAGTGACATTTCTTTCAATTGATATGACTAAAACTGGTTTATTGGTTTTATTATAATTATATATTTTTTAATTTTAATTATAATACATGACTATAATCTGGAATTCTGGTGAGGGAACATAGCCTTAATACCTTAATTTTCACAGTAATTTGTATCACAGTTATACCTTTCAAAAAGTGGACTAAGCTTTGTTTGTGACATTTTTTTTACTGTTTTATGAAGCAATTTTTTACTATAATTTTTTTTTTAATTTAAAATTTTTGTACTAGAAAGCTGCTTCATAAAATAGTAAAAAAAATTTTCCAAATAAAACCTAAATATTTAAATTTAATATTTGAATGACATAAAGTCACTGTTTATATATATATATATGTTGTTTGACTTTTAGTTGGTAGTTTTGTAAATGAAGTGTGACAATAATTATTGTGAACAATTTTTTTAACACAAATTATAATCGAAATTCTTTAAAAAAATGATTGAAAGATGAATTTTTGAGTAAAGAGTGACATTGAATAAAAATATTTCTAAAATATATAAATCTATAAACTTGTTTTTTTTTCATCTATTACCTTTTATATGGGGGTGATAACTAGACAATTTTATGATATCCGCAACACAAGAAAAACAGTAAGGGAGTAGCTAATTCATTTAATTTAATATTAATTCCTCCCTAGCTTATTGGAAGAATTTATAATCTATAATTAATGACACACTTTAAACCTACCACTATCATTTGCTACTCGTTAACCACCATTCTAAGTTAAACTATTCCTTATTAGCACTTGAACATGTTTTTTTATCATTTGCCCATTTCTTACAAATTGACCAAACACTCATTCTCAAACTACCAAAGCAAGACATTAAAGAAAAAAAAAAATCAAGAAACCAACATAATATGTTTAGTCATGAAATATAGGTAGGAATATTGGATATACATCTAATAGCGAGTGATCGCCTAGTCATAATTTCTTGCACCTATGCCCTAGTAATAATGGAGGTGATGAACATTAATCCAACTACAATTTCTGAAGCATATTATTCTTTGTGACCAACCATCTCCTTCTCTATCATTATATTATACTTCCTTTCATTTTTTATATCTCTTTCACACAGCCAACTCTAATTAACACAAGAAAATTTTTCTGCTTTCTCTCTTCCTTCCCAAATATATCATAACCCACTGCCTACTATTATATACATCACGACCCACTTCCTTTATGCACACATACTCATATACATAAAAACATTTCTCCCCCATTCTCCACCCCACACATATTATAATTATTGTAAAAAGATAATCAATAATTATCTCATTTATGGGGCATTGATTGTTAGGGTTAGATTCTTTTTGGTTTTTGTATGTAGACAAACATGAATGATTGAGAGCTTAACAAGTGATTAATTAAAGGAGGAGAGAAGGTCATTGAGTAGTAATACCTATAAATTTAGAGGAAGATATATATTAAGTTAATAAAATGATTTTGAGTTTAAACATAATCTCTAGAGAAAGTAGGAGGAGAAAATCAACATAAGTGCGTTCCTTTGAGTGAGGAAGGTGGTGGGAGAGATGATGAACTCGTGAAATCATGGTTTCTTGTTCAAATGCATCTTTGTTGAGTGAGAGAGTTAATGAGTAAAGGAAATATTAGGAGATATGATGAGTTAGAATGATGATGCTTTTGATTTTTTATGCATGCCTTATTTAAGAGGATACTTTGTATCGAGAATCCGCCTAAGTTGGAAAATCAAAATGTGAGAAATAACTGGCCCCTTTCAACTCATGCCGTTGACATTGCTATCCCTTTACATTCATCCTCTCCTAAGGGTAACAAAATAGAAGATGACCATTCTCCTTGTGATGATTTTGAGTATCATGGGAAACAATATGATTCCAACTGAGAGGAAGGGGAATTTCATACTCACACAAATTAATTTGATCATTTTCCCTTCTAGCATAGTATCTAACATATTTGATAAGCATGTTGATTTGGATGATTTTGAGGTTGTCCTTGGCAAGTGTAAACATAAAAAGAAAGAGTGTTTTGTTGCAAATCTATTTTTCATGTCTTATGTTTTGATGATTGACAAACACTGCTTTTCTTGGATAGCTTGTTGCTTCTAACTTTTCAGGAATCGACGATCGGACAATCAAAAAGGAGCCAAGTTCAGGAATGCGTAGGTTTAGGGTTGAGTCAGTCTGTACTTTTGTTTTTTACCTTTTGAGTCCTCTTGTAATAGTCAAAAAGACTGATACTTTGTAACCCTTCACACACACACTTAAGAGAATTAGAAATTCTGTTTTTACTCCTATCGGCCAGGCCGATATATTTGATCGGCCTGGACGATCAGCTTAAAACAGAAAGTCTAATTAAGGATTCTTGATTAAGGCAGCCAACGTTAACCGATCGGCCTGGACGATACGTGTATCGGCCAGGACGATAAGCTCAAAACAGAAAGAAGTAGCCGCCATAGACAAGTATGGTATAGCATATCTTTAAATTATCGGCCAGGACGATCCTCGGATCGGCCTGGACGATATTAACAGATTATGCCATAATTGTTCAGGAAATCAAGGAAGTAATTAAGGATGATTGATACGATCATATCGTCCTGGACGATCGCAGGATCGGCCAGGCCGATCTAGTCAAAACCTTAAGTTACTTCAGGACGATCAATATCGGCCAGCCCATATTCAGGGCTATTGTCAGGACAATTTTCGTCTGATTTGAACTGATCGGCCAGGACAATCGTAATATCGGCCTGGACGATCAAGCTAATTTTCAATCGTCCAATCTGGCATCCAGGGCTATGCTCTGGCCGATCTTCATTGATTTGTACTGATCGGCCAGGCCGATGTCCAGATCGGCCTGGACGATAAAGTCGGCAACTTGCAATTAATGAGCTCTTTTGAAGCTCTTCTATTTAAAGAGCTCTTGTTCAACGTTTTTCAAGACCTTTGGCTGCTGCCTTGACCTGAGAAGACCTTGAGGAGAGAAAGAGAGAGAGAAGAGAGAGAGAGGATCTTGTGAGGGGGAGCTTGTGAGGGGTTTCACAAGGGTTGCTTCAAGGATCTCTCTGCGTCGTCTTCGTCTAGAGTTTCTCGTCCGTGGAAGGGTCGGTAGAGGTAAGGAGTTGTGCCGTTGGTTCTGGTTCTCTGCCGGCTTCAGGAGGAAGCAAAAGGAGATAGGTTCTCTGCCTTGCCGGGGTGGCAAAAAGGAGGTTCTTGTGAGGGTTTCTCCACCTAGCCGTGGGGGGCTAAAGGAGAGTCACTTTTTGTGTAGTGCAATACTTGGAGGGTGCCTCCAAGGAGTGGACGTAGGTCGAGTCGACCGAACCACTATAAATCTCTGTGTTTCTTTTCTTGCTTCCGCACGTTTAATTCCGCATTATTTTCGTGGTGTGATTTGGTTTTATGTTACTTTATTTCTTTGTTTAAAAACGAAGTTTTTAAAATACCAATTCACCCCCCCTCTTGGTTAGTTTGGGACTAAGTTCATAGGGCTTAACATCCCCATCGAACTTTCAAGTGGTATCAGAGCTTGTTTCGAAAAATTAAAGTTTAAAAACTTTTTGAATTTGATCCATGTCTAACTTTGGGAATCGCAACACTACGGAAGGGTATTCTATTACCCGACCTCCTCTGTTCGATAACCTACCTTTTGATTTCTGGAAAACTCGCATGTCTACTTTTTTACAATCTACTGATTATCGCATGTGGATGCTTATTCAAGAAGGTTATTCTCCACCTTCTCGTGAAATTAACGGTTTTAAAACTGAAGTTGCTTTTACCGAATGGACTTTTGATGAGCGAGATTTAGCTCAATTAAATGCTAAATGTTTGAATTGTTTTTTCTGTGATTTAAAATCTGAGGATTACATGCGTGTTTCAACTTGCAAGACTGGTAAAGAAATTTGGGATAAACTATGCATTACTTATGAAGGCACTAATGAAGTTAAACAATCCCGTTTAAACATTCTCTTGCATGACTACGAACTTTTTCGTATGAAACCTCATGAATCAATTTCTGACATGTACACTAGGTTTACTCAGATTGCTACCTCATTGCATGCACTAGGAAAAGAACTGTCAAACTATGAAAAAGTTAACAAGATCTTGAGATGCTTGCCTTCATCCTATGATGCAAAAATTACTGCAATTACTGAATCTAAAGATTTAAACACCTATTCTATTGATAACTTGCTTGGCTCACTCATTGCTTACGAGCAAGGGGTGAATCAAAGAAATCTTGATGTAGGTGAAAAGAAAAAGGAGAAAACCATTGCATTGAAGGCACACAAATCGGATTCTGAATCTTCCGGGTCTGAAAGCGATGGAGTTGCCTTCATCACAAGGCAATTCAAAAGCTTTCTAAGGAAGAAACAAAAGCATCATCAAAGTTGGAGAAAAGGTAAGGATCATAAACATAGTAAAGGATCTTCTGATGTTATTTGTTTTGAATGCAGGAAACCTGGACATGTAAGATCTGATTGTCCTACACTTCAAGAACATTCAAGCAAAGAAAAGGAAAAAGGTGAGGAAAAAGCTAAGTCTAGGAAGGACAAGAAGAAAATCCAAAGAGGCTTCTGGGCAGAATCAGGTACTGATTCCTCTGAGACTGAACCAGAGGAAGAAACTACAAACTTGTGTTTCATGGGAGAAAATCAAAGTGATGAGGAAGAGGTATGTAGACCAACCTATGATGAATTATTTGAAATATGTGAAAAAATTCATGCATCATATAGGAAATTAAAGAAAACTCATGCTAGCCTAAAATTAGAACATTCAAATCTACAAAAAGAGCATGAAGTTTTTCTCAAAGATCATGCAACGATTGATTCAAATCACATGGCTCTCCTTGATGAATTTGATGAATTAAACAAGAAGCATTTGGAATTAGTTGATAAAAGCAATGCATTAAAAGCTTCACACACCTCACTTAATGATGATCTTAAGAAATCTAAAGAGATTAAGAAAAATTTGAGGATTGAAAATGATGCATTGAAAAGAACTAACTTGAGAATTCAAAATGATTTGGATACATGTAAGAGAGCTAGGATGACACCAACTTTTAATCAAAGGCCAGAACCTAGGAAGAGGCATTTTTACTCAAACCATTTAAGAAAACCTTTTCCTGGAGTTCAATGTTTTACTTGTGGCATGTTAGGACACATCTCACACACTTGCACAGTTCACCGTAGTACACATTGGGTGTGGAGACCTAAGATGCATGATTCAATACATACCA
Source organism: Dendrobium huoshanense (assembly GCA_016618105.1). Taxonomy (NCBI): domain Eukaryota; kingdom Viridiplantae; phylum Streptophyta; class Magnoliopsida; order Asparagales; family Orchidaceae; genus Dendrobium; species Dendrobium huoshanense. Next base: position 32,063,595 of record CM028357.1, read on the forward strand.
CATCTGCATTGCACTCTATATTTCCTAAGAAGGAGCCCAAATCTGTTTGGGTTCCTAAAACTGACTGTTGTTGAGTCTTGCAGGAGTGCTCTCACCAAAGACCTCGTGGGAGCATAGGATAACTGAACATAAGGAGGCTTGCAGCTCAATTGCTAAAATCCGTTGTTTTATCACTTGCTTGAAATCGTTAGTTTTTTTGTGACTTTTATTTTTAGTTTTTGTGTTGACTTTGTTGTTGTCTTTAGTTTGCTTATTGTTTGTTTTTGTTTTTATTTTTGGTCCTTATTTTTGGCTTCCGTATGATAAAAACTTTTCAAGCTTTTAAAATTGGAGTTTTTTTTTGGGAGATAGGGTTTAGCTTTTTTAAATTAGCTAAAGAGAGTAAACTATTGATGTTTTCCCTTCTTCTGACCTTGTTTAGTGGCATGATTTTTCTTTTATAAAACAAAAAGTCTAAACTCAGTTTAACCAATGTTTTTTTAAGATATCGTTCTAATCTTGCTACATTAAATCATCTTATGCATAATAGTCAAAATTCTTTGATATCATTCAAGCTTTTGAAATCTTACCATTGCAGTCATCACGTGATTTTGATTTTGTGTTGTGAATTGTTCTTCCCTATGTTAGAGAGAGAGCCCCTATTCTCTAATATTTGGAGGATATACTCACAACTAAGTATTTTTCTTTAAGGGTATATTAAAGAGTTATTAGCTTGCAAAAGACAAAAAGGAAAGAGGCCAATGAAGCCAAATTGAAAAGAAAAATACACAAAAGTGTATCAAAAATCAAAAGATGCTCAAAGAGCCAATAAAAGTAAAAAGAGGCATAAAATTAGCCCACTAATTGCAAGCTATGATCTCTTTGGTAAAACTCTTAAAACTTAGAAAACTCATTGATTATGTGATACATTCAAAGATTTGATTTCAAATTCCATGATTGAGAAAAACTATTTTGGTTTATTATTTATAAGATACTTTAGTTGTTAACAAGTCTTGATTGATCTCTTAAAACCTCTTGTGTTATTCTAAGTTAGGACTCTGTTGTTTTTAAGAGATTTTTTGTACCCTGAAGAATGTACAATCTAGGGTTAATAGAATCAGTTTTTCAATCTTCTTCTAATTTGGATTTTGTTAAACCTCTTGATCTCCTAGAAACTTCAAAAATTTAAATTCAAGAAAAGAATTCTCATATGATGCCTTCATAAAACAAAAAAAAAAATAGAAAAATTAAAATCCAAAAATATTCGGTGTTTGTTTTATTTTTATTTTTTGTGTGTCTTTGACTGTCTTTTCTTTTGTTTTATTTTTGAGGGTCTTGATCATCACCATTCCTTTCTTAATTTCAATTTCAAGTCACATCGGCCTGGCCGATCTTTTTATCGTCCTGGCCGATAGGACAAATTCTTTCCAAAATCCATCTGCTGACCTTTTTTCTGTGCCTACTGAAATTCATCGTCCTGGCCGATACATCATCGTCCTGGACGATTTGATCAAACTCTTGGTGATAGTCCTGGCCGATAGTTTATTTGTCTGGCCGATGCATTCTATGTGCATCGTCCTGGCCGATACACTGGACCGTCCCGGACGATCCACGTGTCAGTACGTTTTGAACTTTAAATTCGGCCCCGGACGATCCATTATTGGACCATCGGCCGGGCCGATCCACTGTTCGTCCTGGACGATACACGTGGCAAGCATTTAAAACGTTTTAACTTCGGCCGGTACGATCAATTATTGTGCATCGTCCTGGACGATACACCTAATCGGCCCGGACGATCTGCTTTTTCAACGGTCGTCCGGACTGACTCCTCGGGCCGATAGCCTGTGTCTAATCGGCCTGGCCGATATCTGATCGGCCCGGACGATTGGACCGCCTTTTTGACCAATCGGCCTGTACGTAATAATTGACACATATCGGCCTGGACGATTCCGCGATCGGCCAGGACGATATGGACGATTCTTTAAATATAGGCCGATCCAGCCATGTTTTCTCACAACTCATCCTTTCTCCTTTGATTTTCTGCTTAAAGTTCTCTCATATGGCTGGTGGGAAGCGCGTCCGGCAGACCTCTGGAAGTTCCTCGAGGGCAAGGGTTGACCCTCGGTTCCGTGAAGCAGAAGATGAAGCCGCTTATCATCTCTATAAGGAATGTGGAATTACTGTTTCAAGAATTATCAATCCGACCCACATTTCCTACCCGGTAATGGATCTCTTTGCCCACACTTCTCTTTGCTTCATCCTATCTCTTATTTTTCCTTTCAATTCTGAGTTCCTGTTAGAATTCTTTGCAAACCTCCGCATAAACTCTACCTTCACAGCCCTGTCCTCCTATGTGAATCGACGCCCTGTCGAAATCACATATCAGGACTGTGTTGAACTTTTACAGCTATCCACCACCGGAGATAAGCTGCACCTTATTGCCCCTGACCCTGATTTTGACTGGTCCACGGCAAACCACTTTCTTTGCCAGACCAATGCCCGTTACCATGTTGGAGAGACTAGCTCTCTAGTCAGAGATGCTAGGACAATCCAACATGTCCTTCGCACCTCTGTCATTCCAAAAGCCGGCGACCGTGTCCACATTACCCCTCTTCTTTCCCTCACTACCTTTTACATCATGGCACATAGGGAATTTAACACTGCAGATCTATTTTTTCGTTACATTGATCACCTCACAACAATTCGCGACCCAGGCCATAGAAGAAAGCCAAATCTAGCCTTAGGACACATCATTGCCTATGTCCTTGAAACCAAATACCAAATTCAATATCCCAATCCACCAAATTACCCAACTCTCTTCTACTCAAACAACTCATTCAACAACCTTCACAGTACTCGTCTCCACCCGGATGAACCACGGGAGGCTAGAGAGGAGGAGGCTCCCGCTCCAGCTCCCTTTCCTGACCCTGCCCCTCTCCACCAACATTCACCGGTAGATCAGTTGATAGCGAGATTTGATCGTTGGGAGACCAGATTTGATGCATATGTTGCTGCCCAAGAGCAGCAACACTCTGAGGACATCGCCCGCTACGAGCATCATCGCGCCGAAGACTTAGCTCGTTTTGACAGTTTTCTCACTCACCAGCAGCAGCAGCATGACCAGGACATCGCCTGGTTCAATGCTCAGTTTACTACCCTTGCCAGCTACTTTCAGCAGCCACCTCCACCTCCTCCATCTGATGATCAGGATCCCTCGTTCTTTTAGTTTGTGCTTTATTGTTTCTTGTCTTTTTGTAGTAGTCTCTCGTGATGTTTGTTGTTCTTTTTTACTGTTTTTGGACTCTCTTTTTGTGATGACAAAAAGGGGGAGTAGGATAGGATGTGTGGTTTGTAACCTTTGTTTTTTTTCTAATGAATCTTTAATTTTCCTACTTGTGTTTTGTCATCATCAAAAAGGGGGAGATTGTTGCAAATCTATTTTTCATGTCTTATGTTTTGATGATTGACAAACACTGCTTTTCTTGGATAGCTTGTTGCTTCTAACTTTTCAGGAATCGACGATCGGACAATCAAAAAGGAGCCAAGTTCAGGAATGCGTAGGTTTAGGGTTGAGTCAGTCTGTACTTTTGTTTTTTACCTTTTGAGTCCTCTTGTAATAGTCAAAAAGACTGATACTTTGTAACCCTTCACACACACACTTAAGAGAATTAGAAATTCTGTTTTTACTCCTATCGGCCAGGCCGATATATTTGATCGGCCTGGACGATCAGCTTAAAACAGAAAGTCTAATTAAGGATTCTTGATTAAGGCAGCCAACGTTAACCGATCGGCCTGGACGATACGTGTATCGGCCAGGACGATAAGCTCAAAACAGAAAGAAGTAGCCGCCATAGACAAGTATGGTATAGCATATCTTTAAATTATTGGCCAGGACGATCCTCGGATCGGCCTGGACGATATTAACAGATTATGCCATAATTGTTCAGGAAATCAAGGAAGTAATTAAGGATGATTGATACGATCATATCGTCCTGGACGATCGCAGGATCGGCCAGGCCGATCTAGTCAAAACCTTAAGTTACTTCAGGACGATCAATATCGGCCAGCCCATATTCAGGGCTATTGTCAGGACGATTTTCGTCTGATTTGAACTGATCGGCCAGGACGATCGTAATATCGGCCTGGACGATCAAGCTAATTTTCAATCGTCCAATCTGGCATCCAGGGCTATGCTCTGGCCGATCTTCATTGATTTGTACTGATCGGCCAGGCCGATGTCCAGATCGGCCTGGACGATAAAGTCGGCAACTTGCAATTAATGAGCTCTTTTGAAGCTCTTCTATTTAAAGAGCTCTTGTTCAACGTTTTTCAAGACCTTTGGCTGCTGCCTTGACCTGAGAAGACCTTGAGGAGAGAAAGAGAGAGAGAAGAGAGAGAGAGGATCTTGTGAGGGGGAGCTTGTGAGGGGTTTCACAAGGGTTGCTTCAAGGATCTCTCTGCGTCGTCTTCGTCTAGAGTTTCTCGTCCGTGGAAGGGTCGGTAGAGGTAAGGAGTTGTGCCGTTGGTTCTGGTTCTCTGCCGGCTTCAGGAGGAAGCAAAAGGAGATAGGTTCTCTGCCTTGCCGGGGTGGCAAAAAGGAGGTTCTTGTGAGGGTTTCTCCACCTAGCCGTGGGGGGCTAAAGGAGAGTCACTTTTTGTGTAGTGCAATACTTGGAGGGTGCCTCCAAGGAGTGGACGTAGGTCGAGTCGACCGAACCACTATAAATCTCTGTGTTTCTTTTCTTGCTTCCGCACGTTTAATTCCGCATTATTTTCGTGGTGTGATTTGGTTTTATGTTACTTTATTTCTTTGTTTAAAAACGAAGTTTTTAAAATACCAATTCACCCCCCCTCTTGGTTAGTTTGGGACTAAGTTCATAGGGCTTAACATCCCCATCGAACTTTCATGTTTCAATCATCAGATCAATATTTACCAGAGCTAAAGCTTCTTTAAAATCTTTTAATTAAATTATGATTAATAACATTATTTGGAATATAAGGGGTGTTTGAATATTAACTCTTGATCACGTGTTCATAATTTATGTAGATTACATAATATATCTTTTCTTTCTTTCTTGGAACCGATGTTGGATAAGTCCAAACTTTCTATTTGCCAAATTATCTTGGTTTTAATAAATCGTATACTAACTCCAATGAAAAAATTTGGCTCTTTTGGAAACTCAACATAGATCTCTACATAGTTGGCGATTTTGGGCAAGTTGTTCATTGTTTGTTTCGAGTTTCTAATATGTCTTTCATGGGTTCCATCATTTATGCTAGCACTACTAAAACTAGTAAATTGCCTTTTTGGGATCAACTGTTGGACTTTCTAATAATTATTTGAGTCCTTAGATTGTGGTTGGGGACTTTAATATTATTGCTAAAGTGGATGAAAGGATTGGTGGCTCACCTCCAATTTTAAATGCTATGGAAGACTTTAATAATATGATTTTAGATTGTGGCTTACATGATACAGATGCTTATGGTCCCAAATTTACTTGGTCTAATTATAGATTATGGGAAACGCTTGATACAATTCTTTTTAACAATGAGTGGCTTTCCATTTTTCCTAATTCTAAATTTGAACACCTTAGTAGAACTTGTTCTGACCATGCCCCTATCTTTGTGAGTATTAATCATAGAGTTAACTATGGATTATTTCCATTTAAATTCCAAAACATGTTGTTGCTCTCTCTTAATTTTTTTGATGTGGTTAAATCTAATTGGGAGGGTTCTATTTCTTATTATGAGGAATCTGAGAAAATGGTTTTGTTTTCTCTTAAGCTAAAAAAAAAACTAAAGCAAAAATTAAGATGGAGGAACAAGAATATTTTTGGTATCATTTTTAATAACATTATTAAAGTTAAAAAGGATGTTAATCATTTGGAGGAGGTTCTTATTAATAATCCCTATGATGCTACTAAGAGCATTCTTATATTATCCAAAAACTAACTTCAATTTCTTGAGGAAGAATTTTGGCATAAAAAAATAAAATGAAATATATTTCTGAAGGTGATAGAAATAAAAAATATTATCATATGTTGGCATATACTAATGAATCTAAGTCCTTCATTAAAAAAATTAAAAATGATTTTGGGCTTTGGATTGGAAACCATAATTTTATTAGTAATTATGTTGTTAATCATTTTAGTGTTATTCTTGGTGCTTTTAAAATGGTAGAGTTTATCTCTAGCCCTTGTATTATTCCTGAAATCATCTCTACTACTGATATTATTGCTTTTAATTCTATTCATACCATTAAGGAGATTTATAAAATTGTTATGGATTTGAATAAAGACTCTGTGGAGGGGTCTGATGGCTTTGTTTTTTTTATCAAAAGTGTTGGAACATTATAAAGGAAGATTTTTATAAAGTTTTTTTTTCCTTTTTAAAAATATCTTATATATCTATATTCTTAATTCCCAAATGTGATAATCCTGAAAGATGGAATGATTTTAGACCTATCAGCATGTGCACTACTTATAATAAAACTGTGTAAATAATTCTTGCTTCTAGGATGGCTATCTTATTATGTAATATTATATCTAATAATCAAACAGGTTTTGTTTAGGGTAGATGCATCTCTGACACTATGCTTTTGGCTCAGGAGCTTCTTCATGACATTAACACTAAAGTTCATGGTCACAACTCATCTTAAAACTTGATATTTCCACTACAAAAAAATTATCAATTACCGGCGATAGTTTCTGGCAGTTAATATCACTTTTCGATAGTTAGACAATATACAAACAGTTTTCTGGCAGTTTGTTAACTTATGGTATAAACCACGTAGCAAATAAATCACGGTGGCCATTTTTTGACGGCTAAACATTCCGGCAGCATTTCGGTGGTTAGAACAGCCGGTAAGTTTTGGTGATCAAAGCGTCGACAATCGCTGGGTAATTACCGGTGACGTACCGTCCATCTCATACGTAGGTAAATTTTGGTAGTCAAAGCATGGGTGATTGCCGGGTAATTACCGACGGCATACCGGCCATCTCAAACGTCGATAATGCTGGTGGCCAAACTGCAGGTAGATTATCGATATTTACTAGTGGCTATATTAAAACACTGATGGCTAAATAAATGGTCTGATATCAATGTTTCTAGTGGCCAAACCACAGGTTTGCCACTAAAAACTTTTAGCATTTTCAAAAATAAATTGATAGTCCCCATCTATTTACACAAATTTCAACAATATCTGCACAAAATTCAAAACACATATAAAATATAAACTTTTACGAAAACACGCTACTATACTTAACCCATATAAATGGAGTCCAAAATTAATATAATATTTCATATGCAATAACAAAACACAATCAACAAATTTTGTTAAATCCAAAATCCTTAATAAGCAGAAATAATTTTTTAAAACAAAGAAGAATGCATATATTCTATAATAAATAATATATAAAATCCACAGTAAGATATTCAAAATATACCAAAAAGTTCATAAAACAAATAACAACACTAATAATCCATAGTGTCCTCACTGCCTTGTGATTCATGTGTCGGATCTTGCTCTTTCTTCTTCTTATTTTTATCTCAATATAATCGCAGCTTCGCTTACATCTCATTTTAAATCTTTCTCATCTCTTATATCTCTCTTATCAGGGTAACAACCCTCTAGTTAACAGTTTCTTCAGCTCCACTAACATCATAAAATATTGACATAGATGAACTACTATTATAAGCATATCCCTACAAACCTAAGCCATAAACCCTCCCCCTCTGCCTTACTCCAATAACATCTGACCACGTTTGATACCTTAAATATTGGGTCAATCCTAAAGATGATCCCTCACTAGTAGACTGATGACTTTTCCAAACTTGTATAAAATTATCCTATAAGAATAAATACATAAAATATTTATATTATGTTTTATTTTATTACTCCAAATATTACACTCAAATGAGCTTTTTTTATCTTCTCATCAACCCACTGATAGTCAACCTTATATTAGCGAGTCATTGTATACAACTCCAGTGGTGTCGGCTCCTGGCCAAGAAACTCTTTCTACAAATAATATATATATATATATATATATATATATATATATCCACCATTATGAAGAGAGTTTCCTAAAGCCCCTTAATCAAATGCTCTGTTTTGCTTATTCTACTCTCTCAATTTAGTGAACTCACAGCTCGCCCAAGCTCTGCTCAAATCTGTCCATATTCGCTCTCATATCCATAATGGATGCTATATGAACTTTTTAATATCTGTGAACATATTCCTAAGATGAGTCAATCCTCTCCTTTTAAAATTTATTCTGATTCTCATGCCATGCTCAGGCAACGACCTAAATTTTTTTTATAAATATAGACATAATAAATAATATTAATACAAATAAAATCAAATATTTTAATTCATATTAAATAAATATACTTGAAATTCTCTAAACCACATATCCCTAATTTCTTTTGGGATCTTCTTCCATGATAAGTAATGAGCATCATATTTGCTCCTTATGATGTCCCAAATCTTATTGGTAGGTGGCCTTGAAAGATTAAAGCTGTAGGTTAAGTTTTTTATTAATAATTTATAATAGATCAAATTATAATAATTTTAAAAAATAAATTGATCTTAGATATTACTCTCAGGCTTAATGTATTCACGCTTATCTACTACAGCTCCCTAGCACCAACCTTGACTTATATAGATGGTCCACCATGTTCTGGCTGCACTTGATATGAGTAATAATAAGGATAGGTGTAAGGAGGATAAGGGATGATGAATGGAACATTTTGTGATGTTGGTGAGGAGTAATATGGATAGAATGGAGTTGAATGTTTCTGATCTAGAGAGAAAAATTAAGGACTCATCGACGTAAGAGGGAAGTACCCATGAAAAGGTGGTGGTACTCCAACTACATGCTACTAACTCCTAGGTGATGGTGATGGTATCAGTAGTGGAACTGATCTATACCCCTCACCTTCATCACCCTTTCTAGGCCTGCTTGGTTCGACGCTCAAATATTTTTTACGAGAAAACTTTGAAGTGAACGATCTATGAGGAGGATCGTCACTTGAAGTCATATATATTAAAAGAAGTAACTAGTAAATCATTGTAATATATAAAAAAATTAAATTGTAATAATTATGAAGATTTGCATAAATAGAAATAAAAAAAATAGAATATATATTAATTAGTTATAACAAATATGAATAATTATATCATACACAATGTTTAACATACTAACCATATTTAATAAGAAATATTTAGCAAGATTTTTTTATAAACTTGATTTTCGAAAAAGTATAATTCAATAAGTATATTATAATAAATTTAATCACTTAAATTACAAGAATTATTCTGAATCAAAAATATTTTTCTTACTCTTTAAGGTATCTTCACTTTCTTCTTCATTCTCACTTGATGAGCTTATTGAACTATTCACATCCTCTAACTATATTTTAATATTATATGCTATAGTTGACAACTCATTAATTTTAATAAACCTATAATTTAACATCTCATCATCTTGATGTGCAGTTGCTACGATGTATTCTTGATCAATTATCTCCCATATTTTTATTTTTATGATAGCTAGCTAATCTTATTTATCTCTATAACTACTAAGATATTTGCTTAAATAAAATTGAAAAGCTTGACTTGCTAACATAAATGGATAAAACTTTACGTATTATCTACTATATTTTATGTCTACTAAATCATATATAGGAGGAACTCTTGTGCCTGTATTATGTACTGGATCATATTATTGACAGTTAAATAAATATATAAAGTTCTCATCTTCTCTTGGGTACTCTAGTTTAAGAACCTCATTCAGAATACTGTATTAATCATACTCATCTTCTTTATGAGTATTCTCTCTAACACATACTCTATAATTTTTAGTTTTTCTTCCTTCGTTCCATAACTTAGAATGAAATCTAAATCCAATAACTATATATATAATTAGTCAAGTGTTTACTTTTTGTATTAGGCATCAAACTAGTGCTTATAGACCTTTATTAAAACACTTGTTACTAGGGTTGTGTACCTAATAAAATTTTTAAATGTTAGGGCTTTTAGTATTATATAAGATGTAATTTAATAAAAAAATTGAAATTTAAGGGCTCACAAAAGATCTAAATCAATATCATAATTTTTTTGCAACAAGTTGCTCAATATCTATAGTATCTATTAGAGGTAAATTGCTTATGAAATACCTGATGATAAATCATCCAAATAAGATTTTAGTATTTAAAATAAATATTATTCCTTCTGCACATTATGAAAAACTTACTCTAAGATTGGTTGGACTCTTCACAGTTTAATAGCATATATAAAGTCACTGTTTTGATGTTTAAATTATTGAGGAATCTTTAAACACATTTTTCGCTAGGCTTTTCATGACTTCTAAAGATTGATAGTGCAGATTGTGATTATTCTTCTATATTAAATTCCATGTTATCACTAATATTTATTTTTCTACTCTTTACACGGGGTTTGAAGCAGTAGGATCAAAAGTTAGTGATTTTTTGAGAGAAATATGCTTCACATGTCAATCCTTCTAGTCTTATTTTATTCTTAATATATTTTTTCAATTTATTTAAATATCTGCTAAATATTTACAATTATCAGTTATCTTTAAAAATATATAAGATAAAATATTAAAAATATGTTAAATATATTTCACCTCTTGAAAGGGTACATCCAACGATATTATATAGATCCACCAACTTTAATTTTGTAACATAAATGAACTAGAAGATGTTCTATAGATTCAAAGAATCCTGAGGGAATTTTTTTTCTAACTTGTATAGGATGATTGATATATTCTCCTCACTCGTTTATAAAATATCTTTGATTAGTTTAGATGAACATATGTCTTTAAAGAAAATGCTAAGCTCACCATAATTTGGTAAAAGACATATAATGATCAGAAGGAGAATCTCCATAATTATATGACAATCATGACTTTTTAGTCTAAATATTCTTACAGATTGAAGGTCTACACATCAGCTTAAGTTTGATTTATAGCCATCAGATATTTTTAAACCCTTAAACCACTAACATATTGATCTTTTTTGCTATAACATAAAAGAGTAAGGAACTTTGGTGTTCATTATTTTGTCATCCTAGTTGTTACTAACTTAAGATTTTATCACCGGTAATACTCTTTAATGTCTATTTTAGCTTTTATGTTATCCTTGCTATTGCCTTTAACATCTATAATTATATTAAAAATATTGTCTAAATTTTTTTTCTCAATATGCATAACATCCATATTACGCTTTATCAAAATTTTTCTCCAATATGATAATATCAAGAAAATACTTTTTTAATCTAATTATATTGAACATCATATCTAAAATAATTACACTATCATAATATTGAAAAATCAATAATTGATGAAAATTCTCTAAAGTATATCATTTCCACTTAATCTAGATGGAAGAGGTGACCTCTCAACTCTATTTTTAATGAATACTTTCTTATTCCTCCTAAATAGATGATCAGCATGTATGAATATATGATGACAATCAAACTAAGTATTTTTTCCTCCATATTTTAGTGTGAAAGATTTAATATTTTTCATGCAGTAAGGGTAAGCTAATTTTCTTGCTTTACTTCAACCAGACAATATACCATAAGTTAGAAAATCAGTAATGGTCCAAAGCAATGTAACTTTACAGAGAATGTTTTTTTTTAATTGAGATGCCATATGTGATGACACCTTCTTCTCATAAGAATATGAGATATCATCAATTAATGGTTACAAAAAATATCAATTTTTGCTTTTGGATTTTATGATCTATACATTATAAGTATTAATAACATATATGTGATAGTCACATACATTTCTGTTTGAAGAATGTATGGTGTTAGTATAACTGGACAATAAGAGTACAATGAAGCTATCTGACTATATAGAGTAAAACCATCAGCACATAATATCAATCTTATGTTGCATGGCTCAGCATTAAATGTTGCATGTATTTGATCAAAATATTTCTATGCTTCAACATCTAATGGATGAGAAAGAACACCATTGTTTGATATTTTTTTATGCCATCTCATATGACATGTTGAACTCATTCATGCATAGAGCCGCTGAAGTCTTGGAATGATTGATAAATAAAATAAATGAGAATATAAAACATCTTTCTATTGATGATGTTATTTTACCGAGTTTGGTTTAAACTAAGGCACGTTGTAGGTGCGATAATAAACTTATGTCACATCATTCTTATAGTATAATATGCATCCATTTATATAATAATCAATTTTTATAGTAGTGAGACCTAATTTGGATACTAAATTCTTTGTTCAGTATAAATTTATAGGGATTAATTGTCTGTTAGATTTATTTTCTTTAGAAGACTAATGAAGTTATTGAAATAATCATGAGGAATATTTTATTCAATTTTAATACTTAACATCCTCATAATAATCGATAACTTTGAATGAGTTTTGCAATCATCCCAAATTAGTTTTTGAGATGTATATAGTGACTCAAAGAATTTTTTGGTTTTTGTATTTGGTGACTCTTCAACACTAGCCCATAAATTAGGACCCGCTACATCAAAAATAAGTTCTTTATATGATCTAGTCATTTGATCTTTATCAACTATTTCAAAAGCTATGGATAAATTGGCATGAGTATCTTTATGTGGCTCATACTCGTCAAGTGAGGTCCAAATCTAATAGTATGGAATAAATCCCCTATAATATAAATCAACATTTAGATTATCAGGCTTATGAATGCTTGATTTTGGTTTTTCAGATATGGATATCTAAATATTCCATCGAACTTAAATAAATATAGTTAAGATACAACTTGAATAAAAGTCTCAACTCCCTACATAAATTGATTTGTTAATCCTCTTCGACCCGGTAATAATCTATTATACATCCAATATATCTCTTCTTGGATAGTCATATGGATGTTAAAGCAAACGTTCCCTATATAGTTATGAAAATAATTATTAGAAAATATGCAGCCTTAAACTCATTTAAATACAAGAAAAAAATTTCATTTACTCTTCTAACCAGGTTATCGGAAGGCAACCATATTTTATGTATTTGTTTTAACTTAATATTATGCTTCTATTTTAATGGCCAACATTTTGCGCCATAAGGAATTGCAGGTCTTACCACCATATTATAGAATTTTACCTTATGTTTGAGGACTTTTCTATCACACAATAAGCCTGATGCATTCCTCCAATTAACCGTCCAACTAGAATTCTACTAATAATATCCACATCTATTTCACCATTACTCTGAAAAATATATCCAAAATATCTAAAATGTATACTCTTATTAAAGACTTAATTACCCAAACTCACAATCTGCCCAATGGATTTATTACTATTAAAATTATACTCCATATATTCGGTTATAGATATACTCAAAAAATAAAATAAAATTTAGACTCTAGGGTTTACCTCTATAATATAAGTTTACCTTCAACTCCATCTGTGGTCTTATCAACAAGAAGAATATCATCAGCAAAAAGAGTACACCAAGATACAACTTTTAGTAAATGTATAGTAAAGACAACCATGATTGAAGCAATAAGATATGGGCTTAAGGTTGGTCCTTGATGTAATACATCTGAAATAGAAAAATACTTGGTCAAACCACCTTTTGTTTGAACACAAGTAATAACTTCTGCATACATATACTTAATGACTTGAATATAAGCATTATTAACCCCTTTCTTTTCTAGAACTCTCCATAACACTTCTATTGGAACTTTATCATATGTTTTCTCTAAAATTATAAATATCATATGTATGTTCTCATTATTCTCTCTTTGATTAAAGTAAAAAGATATTGACTTAAGGTTGATCCTTGATGTAATCAAATTGAAATATGAAAATACTTGATCAAACTATCTAGTGTTTGAACACAAGTAATAGCTTGAATATAAGCATTATTAACAATTTTCTTTTCTAAAACTCTTCATAGCACTTCTTTTGGAACTTTATCATATGCTATCTCTAAATAAATAAATATCATATGTAGGTCCTAGCTCTTTATTATCTCTAAATCAACATTTATGACTAAAGAAACAAAAATAGTAAATGCAAGGAGAACCTTCGGGGTGTTTGCAGGCTGAAGTGAGGCGTTTGTGGGCAGAGTGAGGGCATGATCGAGGGCTAGAGTGAGGGCATGATTGGCGGTCGGAGTTAGAGTGTCGGCGGATAAAGTCATACAGACCCAGTCGGAGGTGAGCATGAGAGGCGTATGGAGGAAAAACAAATATGCGAACAAATGAGGAGGAAGGGATTATTTGGCCAATTTTAGGTCAATTTTCGACGTTTATCCGGCGGTTTGGACCACAAAAAAAAACACTTAACACCGACGGCCAAATCGTCGGTGATAGGCATCACCCAAACAAAAAATCGACGGCCTATCCAGTGGTTATTTTACTGCCAGCATTTCCAGTAATTTTTTATTAAAAACTGCCAGTTGAAACTGGCTGTCACACAACCAGTTCAACCACCGATAATTCTGGATGTTCTTTGACCACCGGTATTATCACCGATAATTAATGATTTTCCTGTAGTGTTCTAAAGCTTATGACAATATTAACTAGGATTTCATTTTTAAAATCTTGCATCTTTTTGGCTTTAATGTTTCTAGCATTGCCTTGATCAAGGGGATTATGGAAAATGTCTGGTATTTTGTTATGGTCAATGACAAAGCTTCTGTCTTTTTTAAAGGTGGTTAGGGAGTGAGACAAGGTGATCCTCTCTATTAGGAAATTTATATTATTGCTACGAAGTACTTATCTCGTGGCTTGCACCACTTATATATTCTTGCATCATCCTAAACATTCTTATAAACTTAATGGTGGTTTGAACGTCTCTTATTTGTCAGTTGTTGAAGTCATCATCATTTTATTGTAATAGTGCCATCAATAATGTGAAGTACATTCATAATTTTCTTAACAAATTTAAACGTGAAAGTAGTCTTCAATTAAACCAAGCCAAATGCCCTTTTGTGGGGGGTAAAAAGATGAAGCAAGGTTCCATTACTTCTATCAAAACTACCACTGGTTTTTCTAATCATTCTATCTAGGCACCCTACTTCATAAAGGCCATAAAAAACCTTTCTTATTTAACAAAATTCTCAACAATATTAAGAATAAACTTAATTCTTAGGAATTCAAATTGTTGCATATGGGTGGTAGGCATATTTCTCATTAAAAGTGTCTATTGTTCTATGCCCATTTAGTTACTTCAAACTACTAATCCTACTTATTAGATTTGTTCTAGAATTGATAGATTTTTTAACAAATTTTTTTGGTGCTTTACTCAAAACACTAAAAGAATTTCATTGGAGTTCTTGGAACTCTAATTGTGGTCCTTATATTGAAGGTGGCCTGGGGTGAAAGCCTATTAGGGATATGGCTAACAATTTCTCGATTAAGCTTTGGTGGAATATTAATTTTAGAATTACCAAATCTTTATTGGCTAAATTTATGAATTTTAAATACTGTAAAGATTATCATCCCTCTTAGTGTATTTTTAAGCATGGCCAATCTTCTATCTGGTCAAGACTTTGCAAAATTAAATGGATTGGTGAATTATCTCTTAGCAGGGGATTTATAATGGAAATGTTCTCTTTTGGCAAGGTAATTGATTGGGTTTGTGTTTTGTTGACTCTCTTCTTAACACTCACTCCATTTCTACTATTAAGTTTATGATTTCTTTAGAGATGGTTGTTGGTGTAGAGATAGATTGGCTAATATTATTCCCAAACATATTATTAATAGTATTTGTATTATTCATATTAATATTAACATGTTGGATATCTCATTTGTACTTTTTGTACTAACGGGGAGTTTAATTTGATAGAAGTTTGGAATCATTTTAGGATGAGAAGAGCAAGAATAGAGTATTACTGAGGCTTTTAAAGATCATTAGCAAAGGTTGTGGTGGAAGTCTTAAGTTCATTGGCGGATTCATTTGTGGGGGGGGGGGGGGGGTGAAGGAATGCGCAATCGTGTGTCCTTAACATGTTCAAATCTCCTTTTTTTTGTTCTAGTAATAGAATCCCAAAGTATATAACCAAAATGCTTATTTATAAACATAAGAAAAGTTCATGAACTTCTTAAATAATTATTGAATTGAAATAAAATGATCAGCCTGACATCACCATTAAATTTATGAAGAATTTAATTGGAAAGCCTTTATTATGTTTTCTAATTTGCAAGTATTTATTATAAATGATTAAAATATATAAGCATATTAATAATGACATCATCATCCAATTAGTGCTGCTAGTTATTTAAAGTTTTGTTTGGTGGATTGGTTGAAATTATTTCATGAAGGTTCTTTACCCTTCATCGTTGCTAATGCAGAAAGTAGCGAATCATTCTTTATTTGATGAATAGCGATAAGCAACTTAAGATAAAAAGATATCTAATACTTTTCTGACAACTTTCAATGATTTTTTTTTTATTTGTGACGAGGAAGTACTGTCATTAGGCCAGTGAAAATCCCGGTCCACCTAGCATGCAATCTACACTAATTTACACGGGCCAACACTTAAGACTTTCACTGCTTGCCAAGGGATTCGAACCAGGGACCTGCCCAGCCGGCTCTTCACCACTCGGACAAGCAGCGGTGGATAACTTTCAATGAATAACCTGCCTTTCGTTTTAAACCGAATGATTAGCTGATTTACTTAGTCTCCTTTCCCTATTTCAGCATATAACTGAGCCATGCGTTCAAATGTAATGAAAATAGGAAGAATATTTTAAACAAAAGGAACAAATGAACTGCGGTTGTTTAAACATACTCATTAAGTCATGCTTGGCAATATGCAGTCTGAATTAAGAGTTTGAGAGTAAATTTCATGTACTGCACCCCACAGGTGCAGCAGCTTGTAGGCTATTAGCTTAGGTGTCTTCTCAGCAGACAGCTAGCGCATTAACCCCTCAACAAAAATGGCAGATAAAGGTGACTTCTGGTCCACTGCTATAGGAAGTCTAGTCCACTGTTTCTTCTGGGACATTTATGTTAAAAAAGGTATATGGAGTATAATTTTAGTAGTAATAGATCCAGTGAGGGGATTGTGACTTTGGACGATCAAGTAATTAATAAAGAGTACACATTTTAGATATTTTGGATCTATTGTTCAGAGTGATAATGAAAAAGATGGGGATATTATCAGTAGAATTCAAGTTGAATGATTGAAGTAGATGAATGCATAGGGCTTGTTGTGTGATAGAAAAGTCCTACTCAAACATAAGGGAAAATTCTATTAGATAGTGGTGAGACCTGCAATGCTTCATGGGGCCAAATGTTGGCCATTAAAACAGAAGCATAATATTAAGTTAAGTGTTGCAGAGATGATGATGCTAGCTCAGGTGGATGAATGGCTTTACGCTTAGAGATAGGACAATAAATGATCATATACATGAAAGGTTTGAGTAGCTCCAGTGGAATATAAGATTAGAGAGAGTCGCCTTAGATGGTTTGGTCACATAAAACGGCGGTCTTTCGATGACCCGGTTAGGAAAGTAGATGTATTAGATTTGACTTATGTTAAGAAAGGTAGAGGTAGACCTAAAAAGACTTAAAAATTAAATATTAGACATGATATTTCTTTATTAGATTTAAACGAGAATTTGACTTTTAATAGGATACAATGGAGAAAAAAGATTCATGTAGCCGACCCCGCCTAGTGGGACAAAGGCTTAATGTTGTTGTTGTAAGGTAAATTTACAAATAAATTATATATACAAGACTCAAATTCAAGACCTCTTAATTGATAGTCAAAATTCTTAACCAACAGAATAATAAGAGCTGCGTCTAGTCCACATTTATGTTGTTGTCTCTTGATCGTTTTGAGATATTATTGTTTTCTAGACATTTCCTTGTACCATACATACTATTTTTCTGGTATTTTGAGTTCTCTTTGTTGCTGTATTGCTGTTTTTCTTCTTGTTGCAGTGCTAATAACTCTTTTGTGTCTTTCAACTCAATATATTTTAAAGTTTTTATTCAACAAAGATGAATTAAATCTGGCTCTCATCATCTGAATGAAAATAAATAAATAATGAAATTCTCTCTCTTTCTCTGAACAAATTCTGAACTCTGACGAAAGCTGGAGAGGAGGTTACATTGCACTGAAACGCTCGACAGAAGCGTCTTGGTTCACATGCCTTAGAAATATCAATCTTTCTCTTTCTATTGTTTTTATCACCTTTTTACTCGCTCCATTTATTCTCGTTAGTTTCCATTTCTCAATCTGGTGCTATGGCTACTGAATTTAAAGATAAAGTACTTAAAAATAGTGAAAAATTTTAATGGGTGCCGAATAATTTTAGTTGGTAAAGATTTTGGTGGTTATTTTGAAGATCATGAAATTGAATGCAGCCTACATCATATATATATATATATATTTTTGATATTTTTGTATTAATTAAAAATAAATTCATACACAAAACATATATGTATGTTTTGAATTTAAAATCTCATGATTAATAACTTAAAATTTTAACCAACAAACAGGGGCGGAACTAGTCATAATTTTTAGGCGGGGCAAATGTATAAGTAACTGTTCGCATATATGTCGGGAGTCCAAGGGGGCAAAGCCCTCGGAACAAACAAGGGTTCGACCTGCTCGGTCATATTGCGGGGTCAAAGGGCAGCGCCCTTGGAACAAATTTTGATTTACTATTTCTCTTTGTATTTTATTCATCATTACATACACAATGTATTTAATTATATTGGGGGCAATTACCTAAAGATCATAGTATTCTAACATTTGTAGGGGGGATAATTACCTTAAAATCCTTGTAATAAAGACTAAAAATTATCTAAATAAGAGTATAATGAAAAAAATTATTTTTTTTTGAGGGGGGTCAATTGCCCACCTAGCCATAAAAGGGTTTCGCCTCTGCCAACAAATCAAAATAAGATGTGTTCATATTTTTTACTTAAAAAATTGATTTTCTAATTAAAAAAAAAATATTTATATCTTAGTAATTTTAATTATTTTAAAAATTTTAATATTATAAACCCTTTATATCATATCATTAGAAAAAAATATTTTCAAAATACTTTTTTCATATATATATATATATATATATATATATATATATATATATATATATATATATATATATATATATATATATATATATATATATAGTCAGTCAATTATGCGACACCTGTGCAGTTCTTTTGACATCATTAAATTAAATTATTTTGTTTTATCTTACTGTGTGGTGGGGCCAGCAACCTGTGCTCTTGCATACTTTTTATTTTTTGCAAAATTTCACCGTTTGAATTCAAATAAAATAGTATTTTTTAAAGCAAAATAGAAATTATATTCATTTTTTTCTTTCCAATAGTTTCCCTCTTTCCAATGATTTGGAAATGAAA
This sequence comes from Dendrobium huoshanense, assembly GCA_016618105.1. NCBI lineage: Eukaryota > Viridiplantae > Streptophyta > Magnoliopsida > Asparagales > Orchidaceae > Dendrobium > Dendrobium huoshanense. The sequence continues at coordinate 32,082,939 of CM028357.1, forward strand.
ACTTTCATATATTTAATTGGTTATATAAAATGGCTTGATATGAAGTTGATATACCTAAAACAATACATGATTTCGATATGCATTACTCTGTTGTTAAGAATATCATCTTCATATCAAACAAGTAATTAATTATTAAACAAGTAATTAATTATTTGAATCTAATATATTAAGAATAACAAATTATGAAAAAAAAAAAACGTGAAAGACATGTTGATGCAATTCGTTGCATTTAAATATGTTTGTGGGCGACACATGACTTCACTATTTGGTCTACCAAGTTAGATTGATAGAACAAAGTGAAAGCATAATTAATAAGTATGGAGAGTAGATGAGAAGCTAGAAATCTCTACGAACATGAAAATATAAATATAATAGTTACTATGTTTACCAAATGACAAAGTAAATAAAAATTATAGCTCCTTCCAACATTCTCATAATGACATTGTTTTGACCTCTATACTGCCTTTTACTACAAATAATGACTAAGGATTTTGATAAATCTATACTTATCCATTTTCTTTTCGTTGATTTTCTTCTCCTAGCTCGCTTCAGAGATGGTTGACATGATCCATTCAAATTATGCTGACATCGATTGCCAAAAATTAAGGAAGGTTCTTCTCCACAAATGTAAAGCTGAGGCTTAAGGGAGGAAGTAGAAAAAAGTTTATAAAAGAAGAAAAAGAATGTGACATAGATAGAGGCAATAATTATGACAACAAAGGTTGAGTTGAGTAAGGAGGTGGAGATCAAGTTGAGTAAGGCGAAGGAGAATAAGCTAAGTTGGGTGATGATAATTAAGTTCAACCAGGCGATTGTGGAACTTTTTTAAGGTTTGAAGATGTGCCCTTCACTAAAGGTACTCTCGACATTACAAGAAACTAGTTAGGTGCTATTCATGACCATTACTATCCTTAAGATGTGTGACGCCCAAAATCTAAATTGAAATAATTGTATCTTTTATCTCTTATTTAATCTACTAAAGCTTCTATAAAATCCTTAATATTAACCAGTCTAATGAAAGAAAATTTATAAATAATATACATCAAAATCTTTCATTATATTCAATTATCAAAATCTAATTTACAATAGCAAAGAGATCACTTATAATTTCGATATATTTGAATAAGCACTTGAATATAAATGAATAATACAAAATACAAAAATCAAAAGAAAAACCTGAAGATCCTAACAGCCGCACTCCATAGGGTATTGACCACTTCCTTGACATGAAAAAAATCAAATCCGCATAATGAGCTCACAAAACTCAGCATAACCTCAATACTACCAAAGTTTCTAATGTATGACAACAATATTAATATGCTTTCTCATCTATATCAATAGAAAACTTGTGATTATCGGTATGAAATCATCAAATAATATCAATATATCAATATAAACTAGTTTGATTAGCAGAATAAAATCATTTTTAAAAGAATAAAAATCTATCAACCTATAAGAAAATTAATAATTAAGCTATAAAATAGTACACATATATCGATTATGTATTAATTATATCCACACAAAAATTCCATCATATGTTCATATCAATAACATCCAACGTATATCTGTCTATCAATATGTCATACTAGTGTACTACATCAATATATTTATCGAAGTTTATAAGTGTATCTATCATATGGTGTGTTATGCTATATTAGTTTCAATGCTAGTTCTATCAGTTTTATCTATCAGTCAATTCATATACTATCATGTAAATAGAATCATGAATGTGATTATGAATAGTAAGATATGACATCTATCTTTAATATGGCTTTTTCATTCTTTCATCTATCATTTGTGAGTCTTATCAATTATTCATTATATATTTATATTATCATCATTACTCATACTCAAAGTTGGCTTTCAATAATCTCTAAAGAGTTATCACTCTCTATCCAATGTTATAATTCAGTCAATTAAATACATGCTAACATTCAAAATTATATCATAAATCTTTTATTTTAAGGAAACCCCGTTGGCCCACTATGTTGCTTAGAATATTATACTTTAAGAGCCAACCTGTATTAATTATATTATTAACATCCAAGCTTTTTTTCTTACATGAAAATGCCATATTTATCATAAATGAGTCTCATAATTTTCTCTGTGCAGTGTAAGTCAATATCATAAATAAAATGCACTAATATATAGAATATACGAAATCTAAATACTATCCATTTACTTTAAAAAAGTATAACTATCAATCCACCCAATGAAAATTAATAATATTATAGTCAAAATGCTCATACAATCCATATCTATTGTATATAAAAGTTACAAGATAAAAGTGTGGTAAATGATGATAAATATGGTTTTATTGATTTTTGGAAGATTACTCAAAATTATTGGAAACTATAGTAGGGTTTAAGTTACTTACTATGATTAGAATTGATCGAAAATGTTCTAAACCCCTTTCTCTCTCTCTTTTGTCTGTCCTCCTCCTCCCCTCTTCCCATCCTCCTCTCTTCCTTTTCCTTTTTGGCAAGCCAAGCGATTGGAATAGGAAGAATGGCAGAGTAGAGGAGAAATTTATATTAAAATATATAATTCAGTTCTTAGCATTGTGACACTCCCATGTCCTAGGGTTACAACACTACATGTAAAATAGCACTACACCGTAGCGCCTCCTCAGCACCGTTACGCTGAATTATTTATAAAAAGTATAGAGAGCAAAGCGACGTGGTGATGCTTTCAGATGCCTCCTAGTACCACTGCACTTACAAGCACAGTGCTGCAACACTTAAGCTCAAATTTTTCATATTTTTCAGAATTTTTTAAAAAATCATTTTTATAAATTTTATATATTATAAGATAGAAGTAGTTGCTCCTAAAGTGACAGTAACATACTTTTGAATGGCACTACTGGTAACTATAACACTATGTTATAGGAATTCTAGTAATTGTGAGTAAGTAGTAGAGGCAAGAAATATTTCTTTTCAATGTTTGAGCATGTTTGGGTGCCATATTTCATTAATATTGAGTGAGCATAAAATCCACCTAACATTGAGCGATCATGTTTATCACCTAACAAGTGAGTTATAGATATTGGTTTGTATATGAAAACCTTGTATCATTATGATAGGGTACTCGAGGTCCCACTTTTGGTTTATTATATAAAGAATTACCTCTTCCTTATCCCGCATGTTATATAATAGGGGTGAATCTAATAATGGAGGATATAATGGACCAAATATGATGAAATCTGAGGGAGCTCTCTCTATAGTGAAGGCTACTAAGTTCATATAGATTAATCCTACAAAGAAGCATGTATAGTTATCTCCAGCCCTAGGAAGTCCCCACTAATTTACATTTGCTAAGTCTAGCTAGTAGTTCATGAGACTTCTACACAACTGAGTGACAGAGACATAGAAGTCCATGTACCCATGATGCCTTCCTTAGAAGGTTTTCTAGGGAAAGATTTAGCCTTAGGAGGAACTTGGATGTGTTAGAGTCTAGTATGATGAAGGAATGATAAGGATAAAAGCCAATAACAAGGAAGGGTTGGTGAGTGATGAGGCTATCACATTATGTATGGAGATGTTAGATTTTAGGGCATAGATCTTGGCAAATTGAAAGCTTTTTGTCTCATTCAAGTCAAGCTAGTTCTTCCAAAGAGGTTGGTTCATCTTATATCACTTAGTAGAGAAACATCTAGTGTCCCCTAATCTTCTCTAAAATCCCATATATAGAATATTTTGGGGGATCTAGTGATGTAAACTTGATGATATGATAGAACATACAAAAATGTCTAGTAATAAAAATTTGTGTGTTATGTAATCTTTATTTTTTATTATAACTTATACTTTTATTACTTACTTTTTATTTATTTCATCTTTAATGTCACTTTGATTTTTAGTTGTAGTGAGTCATAACCTAAGAGAACCACTTCTATTTTTTTTAGGGTGAATATTTAATTATTAGTTTAGGAAAATTATGTTATTTATTTGAGGGCAACTCTTCATTGATCAAGTGAGTAGATCTGTTTAGAATGAAGAGAGGAAGGTGAGTTATGACTCATTAGTGATAGTTGTAAATTGATCCTTTGAATTTGGGCATCAAATGTTTCTATAAATATTGCCTCACCTTTGAGGGAATGACATCTTCACTCATTTCTTCTTCAATATTTGTTCCTCAGTTATCTTCTCCCTGTTTTGGAATGATCTTTCTAGTACGAGATGGCTACTTTGAGGAGCTATCATTAGGCCTTCTTTGAGTTTGAGTACTATTAGGTCTCATTAGCATTTAAAACATTTGTTGTTATAATATTTTTGGGTATTTATAAGGATACTAACATGGTAATCTTGGTCCCATTGAGGTTGAACATCTCAACATGTTTTATAAGGATAAGATGTGCTTCTTTTGTGACCAATTTGAATTTTGAATATGACTTAATTTTTTTTTTAATGCTCATCGAGATCCTTAATGTTTATGGGTTTGTCCAGGGTGAACTTTCTTTTTCATTTGCTACAAGAGAGAATTTAGTGGAGCCTCACCCTATTGTTCAACATCTTTATCATCAAGGACTTTAAAGATGGCAGTGTTCTATTTTTTTCACTCTATATGAGGATGAGTTTCTTTTGAATAAGGGTGATGAAATAGAAGTATGTTGTTGTTTTTATGAAATTATGAGTCAGCTCAACAAAATTGATTTGCCCCATTTCCTACACCCTAGAGTTCTTAAAGGGGTGGAGTATTCTAGTTCTCAATCATATGTGATCATGGACTATGTACAATAGATTTTGTAGTAAGCTACTCACTCTTATAACTTGTAAATTTTTATAGTTTTTGTCTCTTTAGTACTTAGCACAGGTATGTTTCTAGGTGATTAAAGGTTATATGGTTATCCTAAAGACCCCTTCATATTAGAGTGACTAAGGCATCATTTCAAAACACAAGCAAATGCTATTTAACAAAGGCTAAATTCAATGTAGGAAAAATGACATTACAAAATAGAATTGTGGAATTCCAAATATTTTAAAAAAATATTTTTTGAATTGCAGTATAATTGAGAAATATTTTATAATGTTGGCTAACACTCGAGGTAATATAAAAATGGTAGCAAAAATAATCATAGGATGTGGATATTTCTTTAATGTGATGGTTGTTTATCCCTCCATGGTTTTCCCAAAAATGAAGTGATTTTCATCTTTGCTATTAGCTAACCAATTAGCTTTGGCCAATTGTGAAATCTAATGAGGTTAGCTGAACACCATTTCTATTTAAATTATAACATAAGAGTTTGAATAATTTATCTTAAATAATAAATATAGAAAAAATTTGAAAAGAAGCTCAATGCCCTCATAATACATATTGCATCAAAAATTTTCAATTAAACACAAAAATTCACTAATTTCCTCAAATCACTAATAAAACATCATAACATTTATTAAACTAATATATTTTATAATTTTTGAACATTTTTATGACAAAATACTAAATATCAATAATGCATAGTGAATAAAATGATTCTTTATCTAATATATGGCATTTCCTTTGTCGTAGGATCGATGTAAAGCATTAAGGGTACATTTTTAGAAGCCATGGATTTCATAATCATTGATAAGATTTAAGCCTCCATCCCGAGGGAGAAGTTAATGCATATCTAAATCAGTTTCACCTCGAGAGGTCTCATTCATGAGAGATCATGTTTTTAGGAGCTTCATGGGGTCTACTTTCATTCACTAACTTGCAGTAGTCATTTTTTTAAGGTTAAAACCCGCAGAGGGGCCTATATGTTAATTCCAAAAATTCGGTTACAAAGTCCTTAAAAGGATCCACTAGCTCTCTAATGCTCGAATGAGCTACAAGCAAAAAAGAAATAAAACCTACAAGCCGGTGGTTCCTTCTCCTAAGAGTACAATAAGTGCATACAAAATTAATCGGGCTGTGAGCAGATAGCACCCAAAAAAGGAAGATCAGAAGATTCTCGTTCAGCACCATCTTCCTACAAAAATGAAGAAGAGAACTGCAAAGCAAGAAAATAAACCAAAAAAGGAGTACCTTGCACTCATAGAATCTCCCGTAATCCAAAATGGAAATAACCCTGCAAGGCACTCTCCAAAAAGTGAAATAAGACAAAAAGAACTTAAAAATGTCATTGTAGAAGGACTTGCAATAGTGGACAGAAAACATTCTCAGATAACTCCAACTAAAATACATGAACTTATGATTAATCTCCATACTCATCTTCCCAGAATCGAACCAATTGATATAGAAACACGAAAAAATATTCCACCTCCAGCAATCACTCGAACACACATAAGCCTTAATGTTTAACCAAGAAAAATCCAAACACGAAATAGTGCAGTAGCCAACAACTAAAATGTGCCAGCAAACACAGTAGTTCCAGCAAAAAGAAGAATTAATGGTAAGCGATTGGAACACTTTAAAGGAAGGAACAAAGACACCTTTGGCACAATGAGAAACAACAGCAGCCAAAGAAAAATAATTATCCTCAGCTAAAATCTGCTAGTCAACAGACTTGAAAACCGAAGAATAAAAAGAGGAGACAATATTGGCATAGTGAAAAACAATAGCAACAAAGCCCAGCCTAAAGTAAACACTAAGGGAAAGGAGAAAATTGTAGAGAACGTGCAAATTACAGAAAACCAGAAAGAAAAACCAACCAAGCAAACAGACAGAGAACTCAACCATGGAGAAAATAAGGTAATCCAGATTTATCTAAATTAACCATACCTTATAACTGAGGATGCAGACATCTAGGGTCTAACTCCTCATAATTATGAATATTGCAACCTCTTTTAGCTAACCAATCCGCACAAATATTAGCTTCACGATAAATATGAGAAATATAGTAAGTGACACTAGAAAGAGATTGCTTAATCTTCCTAATGAGATAGAAATTGTTCAGATTGCCAGGAATAATATTGTTAATAATTTGAATAAGAAGCATAGCATCCACCTCTATCCAGATAAAACCAAAACCCAAATTGGTACAGATATTCAGCCCATATAAAAGAGCTTTAAGCTCAGCAGAAATAGCAGGAAAACTTTGAATCGGGGCAGAATAAACAGTAAATACATTACCAATACAATCTCTAATAATTCCACCCGCACCAGCACCATTAGGACCAACAGACCCATCAGAATTGAGCTTGACATTAAGAGGTTTGGGTTTGATTCACTTCACAATTTTATCAGCAGAATTAATAGAAATATCGGAAAAGGTAAGACCCAAATTATTAGCAAGATCCATACAGTTCCTAAAATTCTTAATAGAAAGACGATTATAAGAATGCAGCTGTAAAATTTTATGCTTCACATTAGAAATGATGATATGAGCATCCATCTTAATACCATGATGCTTAGCCTCATTGCGCGCTTTCCAAATGTACCAGATAATAAGAAGGGGATGAGATTAAAAATGTGACCTTTGGAGACATTCACCCAACTTTTAATAACCGAAATAAAATTGTTATAAGTAGTGTGAAGAGATTTATTTGCTAGAATATAAAAAATGTTCCACACTTTTTGCGCAATTAAGCCACTAACAAATAGATGATCAATACTCTCAATGTTAGAGCAGCACAAGCATTTAGAGTTAAGATGGATACCTTTCTTTTGAAGCATAAAGTCAACCAGAATCTACCCTTTAATGCATCTCCAAACTAAAATGGAATAAGAAAGAGGAAAATTTTTATGCCATAAAGCAGAAAATAAAACATAAACATCATTTTTGACTCTAAAAGTATCCCAAACTTCTTTCAACTGAAATTTGCCAGAGGAAGAAAGAGAGCATAAAATAATGTCTTTATCATGCATTTGTAACAGAACCTTTAAAATTTTCTCAACAATGAAAGGAGGAACCTTCTCTAAAAGCTTAGAAATATCCCAACTGTCATTAGTGATAAAAGAAGAGACTTTGATATTGCTTAAAGAACACGTATTAAGTAAAGAGTCAATAGAAGAATACCCTAACCACTTGTCTTGCCAGAAAAAAACATCACCTTTACCTAAACCTCATTGAATGTACTGGCCAGCTTCCCACTTAATATTGCAAAGTCTCTTCCAAATCAAAGAGTTAGTATTTCTATGAAAACATAAAGACAGATGCATATTATTACAGTACTTAATATTCATAAAATGCGCCCATAAACGGACGTTAGTTCTAAAGGAAAACTATAATTTGTAAGAGAAAGCTTTAGCAGTATCTTGTAAAGATTTGCAGCCAAGGCCACCTTCATTAAGCACACCATAGTTTTTCTCCCAGGAAGACCAACGAATTCCATTGCTATTGAATTTAGAACCCCAAAAAAATTTGTTAAAAATCCTTTCTAATTTAGAGCAAATAGAAATAGACAGTAGTAAGGTGTGAAAAAGATAAATATGCATAGAATTTAACACAGACTTGATAAGAACAAGCCTACCACCATAAAATAAGAAATTAGAAGACCTATTATTTAACTTCTTTTCAACCTTAGTAAAGATATCATCAAACAAAAAAAAAAATCTTTTTTTTACCTTTGTAAATGGGGGTTCCCAGATAAGTAATAGATAAATTTTTGGACTGAAAACTACAAATTATTTAAATAGCATGAGTTCTATTAAGATTAACAGACTTACTCACAATAAAGGTTCTTTTATCCTTATTGATAGATAACCTACTTTGTTTATAAAAGCTGAAAAGAAAGTTGAGCAACAAAGTAACATTGTTAATAGAGCCGTTCGTGAATATAATGAAATCATCGGCAAAGCTTAGGTGAGAAATTGGAAAACCCCTAATAGTACGAAAATTAAAATTAGGGTGTCTCATATATAAGTCATCCAAGCCTCTAGAAAGATATTCCATAGCAATAATGTAAAGAGCAGGAGACATAGTGTCACCTTGTCTTAAACCTTTGGAAGATTTGAAAAAAAACCATTATTCTTAACATTAATGATCACCGAGAAGTAACAATGCTCGATACTATTATTGATAAGAGAAATAAAAGCATTATTGAAACCAAATAAAGATAAAACATTGAAAAGGAAATTCCAGTTAAGATTATCATAAGCTTTGGTAACATCAAGCTTAAAAATGACATTGCCACCCTTAACCTTGACATTAATATCATGAGTCATCTCTTGGGCTAAAAGGACATTATCAAAGATACTTCTACCTTTAACATAACCAATTTGATTCAAAGAGATAATTTTAGGTAGAATATTAATCAATTTATTGGCAATAATCTTGGAGTTAAGCTTATTGAGAAAAGTACACAAACTGATGGGCCTGTAGTCATTCCAATGATTGGGACCTTCTTCTTTTGGAATAAGAACAATGTAAGTGGAAGAAAAAAACTTGGGATAAGGATTACCCACAAAAAGTCAGCCACCACTTTACTTACATCATCCTTGATAATATCCCAATTATGTTGAAAGAATTTAGTAGTGAAACCGTCAGGGCCTGCAACAGCATCGCCATTAAGATCCTTAATTACCTTAAAGATTTCAGCTTCAGTAGGGATTTGACAGAGCAGATTATTCTCAACCTCACTAATTATGTTAGGGATAATGTGAGGATTACTAATAGGTAAACACGAACAAGAGCTATTAAAAATATGCTTAAAATGATCAACACCAGACTTGCAAATAGATTCATCAGAAGTAAAAGCATTACCATCATCATCAATAATTTTGTGAATTTGACTTCTAGTTTTCTTTTTGTTGGCTAAAGCATGAAAAAATTTAGTATTCCTATCACCATCCATAATAAATTTAGCATTCGACTTTTGTTTCCAAAAACATTCTTCCTGAAGTTGCAATTGAAAGAGAGAATCTTTGGCTTGATTAAGGGAAAACAAATTTTCAGGATTCGGTCTTTGCTGATAAATAAAATCTAAATCGGTAACTTTCGTCTCAGCAACTTTAATGTTAGAAAAGTTGTTTTTGAAAATGATCTTATTCCACCATTTCAGACATTTCTTGAATGTAGATAACTTAGCCCATAATCTTAACATGCCCGCAATGTTGTTATCAGGATGAACAGGAGCATTCCAGTTACTCTTAAGCAAATTAGAGAAATCAGCATGCAACAACCACATATTTTTAAATCTAAAAGAATAAGAAGCAAGATGAATGATTTTGTTAATATTCAACAGAATAGGAGAGTGATCAGAAAGAGTTCTACTAAGATGCTCAGTATTAGAAGCAGGGAAATCCACAATCCAATCATCATTAAAAAGAAATCTATCTAACCTTTGCCACAAATTAGCTCTATTCCACGTGAAGGGGCTACCAAAATAACCAATGTCATTTAAATTACAGTCACTAATCATATAATTAAAATCATCCATAGCATTAGTGTTAGGAGGATTACCACCAATTCTTTCAAAAAATAATGTTAAAATCACCTCCCACACACCAGGGACCATTAATAATAGAAGCAAATTGTCTCAACTGATTCCAAAGAGAAATACAATTAATTCTAGTGCAGGCAGCATAAACAAAAGAAGCATAACAATTGACATTAAAGATAGAGATGTAACAATGACAAACTTGAGGTAAATCATCAATAACATTTAAAGAGATAGCATTCTTCCACATGACCCAAACTTGCAGTAGTCATGAAGATAAATTATAAATGAAGAAAAAGGCAACATGAAAAGGAGGAAATGAAGGGTGTTTTTTTACATTTCACTCATATGGCCTTAACTTTTAATAGAAATCACAAAGTTTTTTTGTTTTACTCTGGTAATTCTTATGAATGTGGGACATAAAGGCACAAAATTTCAATTGTAGAATAATATCAAATATATAATAAATAAATAACTTCCTTTGTTTCAAATTAAATAAGTTCTTAGAAATTTTTTGAGGGGTTTAAAATTATGTCCCCTTAGTCGCTTAACATAGAGACGATGTAGCTAGCTCAATGCTTTAGTAGAGCATCCTTTTATTGCATAGCATGCGACTATTGGTGTTAGGCTATTTTATCACTAGATAAGATGCTCTTATTTAGAAATTAATTAATTGTTTTTTTTTACAAATGATATATATACGGTGATGATTTCATTTTATTTTCTCTCTTATACTTTTTATTGGCTCTATTTCATGATATTTTTTTTATATGTAACAAGGCATTAATAAAGATTTCTTGACAATGTGAAGGTCTCGATCTAGAACTACTTATCCAAATACCTAACAGACATGTGTACATTTAAACCATATAGTAAATACAATGAGTAGAAGGATCACAAGTACTAATACCTTTATATTATTTTATTTTTGTATATCATTAAGAATTTTTTAGCATTTATATGTGGAGCTAAACTATTCATTCTATTTTTATAAAGGCATGTATAATTATTTTATCAAGGTGTAATGATATACTCCTTATTCCCTTATAATAGCCATCTTAGAACAATATTTTGTTTACTATTCTAGTTTTTTTTTAAAATCATTTTAATGTGATTCATTTCTCTTTGTTTATTGCTTTATAGTTGCTCAGGATATAAATGACTTTATAGTTGACTCTTAGGATAAAATCATTTCTACAAACTACAATAAATTGATAATCAATTGTAAAAATTAATTTATAAATATATTATTTTTTAAATAAAGGCCCCCCCACCATATAAAATTTTAACTTAAAATGGATTTATCATATATCGTAAATGAGGTACAAAGTAAAGCTTGTTAATGATCAAAACAACAAGCAGTAGTGCACTTTCATAATATGGTCAGCTAATATGCATATAAAAGTGTCACAACCCAAACCGGATCAAAACAACAAGTAGTAATGCACTTTCATAATATGGTCAGCTAATATGCATATAAAAGTGTCACAACCCAAACCGAATATAACATGTCATACCGTGTTGAGTTGTGACGAGCGATTTGCAAGATCTAGTTTTAGAAAATTTTAGATTATATTCTAATATTCGTTTTAAGTACATAACTGACTACAGAGCTACTAAAACACCTAGAATACAATAAATAATATTATCCACATGATTTCTTTCATTTCATTATAATGTATCTACACTGAAGTACATAGCTATAATAGAAGATAAGGATACAAAATGAGCTCATGTGGATGAGTGGCTTTACCCTTAAAGATAGGATACTAAATGAGTATATACGTGAAAAGGTTGGAGTACCTTTAGCAGAAGATAAGATTAGAGAGAGACACCTTAGATGGTTTGGGCACATAAAACGACAGCCTTTCGATTACCCAGTTAGGAAAGTAGAGGTATTAGATTTGACTTATGTTAAGAAAGGTTGAGGCAGACCTAAAAAGACTTGGTTAGAAAATATTAGGAATGGCCTTCCTTTATTAGATTTAAACCAGAATTTGACTTTTAATAGGACTCAATAGAGAAAAAAAGATTCATGTAACCGACCCCATGTAGTGGGATAAAGGCTTGTTGTTATTGTTTTTGTACACTGAAGTACATAGCTACATATATTTGCTACAAATCTGAATATAACTTAGCCAAAATTGTAAAAATTTTAACAAAAGAATTTCATATAAACTCTGATCAATTCTTAAAATACTATTAAATAATCCCTTTACTTTCCCAGATCCTAAAAACTAGAAGCAAAACCACAATGAGCTATAACACATCACCAGACCACACAAATTGATCTAAATTTTCAATTTTATTAAACATTTATTTGAGCATTAAAAAAAAATCTAGTATTTTAAATCACTTCATCAAGAAAGGTAATAAGAGCATAGCCATCATTCAATTTTTTAAATAATAATACTAAGTAGATAAGTAAACTAAAATTTATATCATGGTACAGTTCATATCCTAAAGCAATTTATATCACATATCCTAATCCTAGATAGAATCTTAAAGGATTATGGACCCATGACTCCGTTTTTATGCTTATAGCACTAGAACATGCTCAAAGGCACCATAACTTATCTTAAAGCCACCAAATAATTGCTTTTTAGCCACAAGAATATGTCTTATAGGCACCAGATTATTCTCGGGCAAAGATAAAATCTTAAAAGATTATGACCCCTTATATCTCCAAGTAGATATTTTTTAATCATATAAGCATATGTTTCATCACATTATAATAGTTAAAGATTAATTGAGTATGTGTATGAATTCCATAGTTTTTTATAACAACAGGTAATAAAAATTCCTACTAAGTAAAATTTTATAGTTTAAAAATACAACCAAATTACCCAGGATTGTGTAAAAAATTGTTCTATGATATAAATCATTGTAAAATAATATTTTTTATTTGATTAAAAATGTATAATTTTTAAAATATACGATAAAAGTTTTTCCAGAAAATATTTAGAATACACATAATCTCAATCTTTATAACATATAAAAGTTTCACAATGAAAATTTTACCATTGCAAAGTTATACATATTTTTTGGTAATAAAAATAGAAATTTCATAAAAAATTAAAGAAATATTATTTTTTAAAAGCTGAGATAGGCATAATATGACCTACCTCGTTCGGATAAATTTCCTAAGTAGCTCGATTGCTAAAAATAGCCCAAAGTGGCTCAAAATATACTTTCCCTCTTAAACCATCTCTCTTTCTCTCTCCTACTCGACTGGATGCTCAATCAAATGGAATAAAATAATAGATTTAATTTTAATTTATAGAGCTCTTATTGTCCTAGCGGTGTAATGCTAAAATTTGAGCACTACAATACTAGTTTAAAACTTAAAAACTCGAGCTGGGAGCATTGTAATGTCACTATTTCGTGCCTGATATTGTAGCAATTTCAAGACGCTTAGACACCTTGTGCCAAGGCACTTCAATAGTGACATTTCTTATATTTTACCAAAATTTTCTCCAGACCCTAGTTTTTCTTCTATAATGCACACAATTATTTTCATGAACCCAAATACTCCCAAAGAAATGTAAATGGTTTCAAAACTCAAAAAAAAAAAAAAAAAAAAAAAAAAAAAAAAAAAAAAAAAAAAAAAATATATATATATATATATATATATATATATATATATATATATATATATATATATATATATATATATATATATCGAGTTAGAATCATTTGAACCAAATGTTAATCCTAGAGGTGTCACAACTCTCATCTCCTTAGAAAAATGTCATCCTCGATCTTTCAACACTCAGGTCTAAAATCACATAAATAAATCATGACACAACTATCTTATCTCAACCTCTTTTTCCCATGCGATTTCTCTATCAGTCCTATTCTTCTATTAAACTCTAACTATAAGAATCTATTTACTTCTAAATTGTCTGAAATTATAGTCTAAAATTCTCTCTAATATTTCCTTGTATCTCAAAATTGGATCTACCTTAATGACTTCAACAGATATCCTTTTTCTAGAATCAGATATATATATTTTCTCAAAAGTGGCACATGGAATTCATTATGAATTTCAGACATATTTAGTACATGTATATTTTCTATCACCTTATCTCTAATAGATGCACTTCTACCATCCATCTAATATAATAATCACACAATATTATTTATAGGCAAATTTTTCAAAATTTTCAATAATTTGATATGGTCTAATGTACCTTGGACTCAATTTTCATTTTGTAATAATACCTTTCATCCCTTTGATCTTCACATATATGAAATCTCCTACCTAAAATTATACAGCTTGATGCTTAGAATCAAAATATTATTTTTGGTTGTCTTATACATGCTTTAATCTATCTTTGATCAAATGGATCCTTTTGTCGCAAATTTGGATCCAAATACTTTGATCGTGATGATAACAAATATTAATATTTCTTCACGGATATTATTATTTAAAATCTATTTTGTTTGTTATGCTTACTAACCTTTCAGATCCACAAAGATGACTGGAAATGCAAATTAGCTCAAGATCAGGTAGATTATGATTTAGTCTACTTATAATTTTATATCAATATATTTTTTACCTTTCTTGAGTCAAATCTTGAATATGGTGGACCCCAAGTTAAGTAACCTTGCACATACACACTTAGGGGGAGAAATTTAGTGAATTAAAGATTTTTTTTTTCTATTTTTAACAAAATTATACAGGATGATTTGAGATCATAATAGATGACCAGTTAAAAAATAGAAACATGACTAGGGCTTCTAGCTAATTAAAAGTGATTAAACTAATCGAATTGGATGATCCATATCATCCAGGACGATCAACTCTTAAATGATGAAAATAGCTGCCAATCACAATTATGTAATGTTTTAATTTTCAAATTTTATTCTAATCATACAGGATGATATGTATCGTCCTGAAAAATTTGTGACAATCATACCTAAATTGATTGAGTGATTAGGAGAGTAATTATGATTAAATTGTTCAATCAAATCATACAAGACAATTTAGTATATTTTGTAGGACGATCCCCTATCGTTCAAGATGAAAAATCATAACTTTACTCTGATTATACAGGACGATCGTCTTGAATGTCCCGAGACATTTTTAGGATGATATGGAGATTGCCACCCATCATATAATGTCATACTGGACAATCAATATAGTATGTTAAACTAATCATCCTGGATGATTGAAAGATCGTACTGGATTATATGTATAAATATTTGTATGGATCGTACAATGCAAAGGTGATCATCCTAGCTGATGGGGATATTTTGTACTAATCATATAGGATGATCTATTGAGCATCTTGGATAATCAGTTATGTAGAATTAAAAATTAGGACTTCTTTGGAGGCCCTCTATTTATGCAATGGTATTAACCATTGGGTTAATCTATTGTTATGGAGTTGGTCCAAAAAGGAGCTTAGAGAAGAAAGAGGGAGAGCTTGATAGAGAGAGAAATCCTTTTGAGGGGGAGTTTGTGAGGGAATCATAAAGGTTACTCCAAGAAAGGTGTTTGTTGTCTTCCTCGAGTTGCTCCACTGGTTCCTTGGTGGCTTCGTGGAGATCATCTTCAGCATTAGATTCAGGTTCTCTGCCTAGTCCAAAAGGGAGTAAAATGATTCCTGACTTATCTTCCTTCACCAGGTGGGTGAAAAAGAATTCAAGGTTCTCTACCTCATCATGTAGGTGGAAAGAGTTTGTAAGGGCTTCTCCCCCTTACCATGAGAGCAAAAGGAGAGTCATTTTCATTTAGTGCAATACTTGAAGAGGGAGTCTCCAATGAGTGGTCGTAGATCAGATTTTACTAAACCACTATAAAACTCGGTGCACTCTTTCTTATTACTTTCACCACATTTTATTTATGTAATTAATCTATAATTTGTTCTGAGATTAAAATATTATTTAAAAGATTTGTTCTGAGATTTAAACAAGGTGTCCATTTTGCAAATTAATTTCATCGATATTTTTCAAAAATTATAATTTATTTTATGAATATTTTTCTATAATTTTTGAAGTCCAAAAATAATTTATTTGAATTTTATACTTGATATATTCTCAAAAAATTATCTTAATCAAGCACGAATCTCGAGGCAGAATTGAACTGGAAACTTAAAAAATAAAGTTAGGAGCATCTAAACTCCGATTTCAGCTAGCTTATAGTCAAACTGAGCGTCTCAGAAATACAAAGCCAATGAAACTTAATTCAACTCTATTCGAACCCAAGTGAGCCCAAATCAAGCACCTGAAGTGCTGTTAGAAAGCATGTACCATAATTTGAGTTACTAAACGATCTCTGATATTAACGAGCTTGTAGTCGAATCGAGCAGCTCGATGAGGCAAATTCAACGAGCCCAAGATCGCTAAATTTTGACATCAATAAGGTCTTCAAATGTCTAATGAACAGTGCACGATTGAGGATTCAATATCGGCCGTCCATTTGACCACTCCCTTTTTACCCCTGATCTCACACCTATTTACAAGCCATGCCACTCCAGAAAAACTATAAATAAAGCCCTCATTCTTCACAAGGGGATCCAAGAAAGAGAGAGAAGAAGAGAAGAGAAGAAGGAGGAGAATCAGCTCCACCTCGACCATCACTGGAGTTCTTTCCGCTGCCTGAATACACTGGAATTCTGCCAGATATTCGGGAGATGCCAGAGTTCTGCAGAACTTTATAACTTTGTTTCAACTTAGAAGAAATTGATTGTAATCTGATCGTCCTAACTTGTGGGATGAATCAGCCTTTGTACTTCAAATAAACACTAGTGGAATTGTTTCAACTGGGTGTGGCCCCGTGGTTTTCCCTCTTTCAAGTTTTCCACGTAAAAATCCTGGTGTTCCCTTTTTTTCTTCTATTTATGTGTGTTGAATATTCGTACAATGCTTGGACATAAAATCACAAAGTCTATCTCCGCGTATATTCTAGCCCGTAACAGTTTGGCGCCGTCTGTGGGAAATACTATCCCACAACTTCAAGTATTGCTACAATGGTCAACAAACGTAGCAGTCACATTGTTGGAGCTTCCCGCCCCAACTCCCACCAATCCAGAAACCAGTATGTAAATCATAGACGCCTGATGTCTACCTCTTTCATCCTGGGGGGAAAAATGCTGCCGGAGAAGGAACCTTGGGACCTTCTTTAGAAGAAAGAATTCGGAAGATGGAAGAATCTCAAAATGAAATTCTTTAACTCCTGCGAGAGACTCAGCAACTAACACTACCATAAAGGGAGGAAGTGCTTCTCCCTCGAGATCCACCATGGGTTGAAGATGTTCAATTCGAACATATTCAAGCAGAAATTCCACTTCCTCCCCCATGAAGGTAGATACATCAGAACAATGAACTCGCTGATACAGCAAGTTCTACACATCCTTCGCCCTCAACTCGGCAGCCTCACGTTTTTCCAGATCTCCTAGAAGACTCAACCCAACCATACATCACTGAGCTCCCTCGAAATGCTTTATGTCATGAACTGTGAAGATTGGTACGGGAAGAGTTCCCCCGAGGAGATGTGAGGCAAGCTCTCCGACGGAGGAACTTCTAGGAGTCATCACCTCTAACTGAAGCCATTCTTTACCACCCTATTCTGATTGGATTCAAAGTACCAAATGTTGAGTCCTACGACGGGAGGACCGACCCGTATGAGCATATCGACTACTATATAACCATCATGCATGTTCAACGAGCATCAGACGCACTCCTTTGTCAGGTTTTTCCTACCACCCTAAAAGGACAGGCTTGAACGTGGGTCTATTCGCTTCCGTCCAGAACGATCCCTTCATTCATCAAATTAGCCAAACTATTCGTTGAACAGTTTGTGGCTAATCAAAGAGTTGCTAAGGATTCTTCTCATCTCTCTGGGATCCGTCAAAATGAAGGAGAATCATTGAAGGAGTATTTTCAGCGGTTTTCCATCGAGGCTCGACAGATTCCAAGAGTAGACCCTGAATTACTCAGAGGGGTCTTTCTTGGAGATCTTCATCCTGGCCCCTTCTATTCAGCACTCATGCATGACACTGTTCTTTCATATGCTGACCTGATCCATCGTATGGAGGCGCAAATTTCTATAGATGAAGCTATAAATGCTCACAGGAAGCAATTTGAGAAAATCAACAGGAAGTAAAAAGGTGCACCTGGGATGGACAATTCATTCTCACAACAGGAAAAGCAAGGGAAGAATAATCTACCTCATAGGCCTCCATTACCGCGATGGGAACCTCGACAGGAAAAGGAGTACACCCCACTCAACACATCTCGAGCAAATGTATTAATGACTGTTCGAGATCAAGATACATTAAAATGGTCGAATACTTTGAAGTCAAACACAGGAAATCCAGATCAGTACTGTCACTTTCATCGTAGTCATGATCACACTACTGAAGCCTTAAGCAACTCAAGGATGAGATTGAAAGACTTATCCGCTAGTGCTACCTTCGACAATTTATTCAAGATTCACCTACTTGAGAGGATGCTCATCCTGTTGGGGGGCAAAGTCAACAATAAAGATAACCATTAAATAATATTCAAATAATTGAAGAGATTGAATGAGCACGCACTTCGTGCATTTGTAATAACAATACTACTTGTCTTGTTGTTTCTTTTATATTGAGTAAGGTGTCACTTTGATATCTTTTATGTCTTTTTTCAAGTTAAATATTGTATTGTGCCTCTACGTATATCTTATGTGTTGAGTAATTGTAACTTGTATATCCCTAAGTCATACTAGGGAACTATTGTACTGTCTTATATAATACAGTAATTTGATGTTTTCGTTGCTGTGATATTATTTTCTATTATGAAAGATAACAAATTTCTCAAACTCTTTTACCATGATTCGAGAATATACAATATATATTGTATCTCAATCACTTGATTATCAACCCCAGGGAGATTTGATCCGACCTCTTCCATACAAGTTAACGTCATCGAGCAGGGCTCTGACATACAACCTCGGATAGGTCTTACATCCTTGGTGGATTCTCTCGACCTCTTCCACACAGGTTAATATCATCGAGCAGGGCTCTGACATACAACCTCGGATAGATCTTACATCCTTGGTGGATTCTCCCGACCTCTTCCATACATGTTAACGTCATCGAGCAAAGGATCCGACATACAACCTCAGATAGGTCTTACATCCTTGGTGGATTCTCCCGACCTCTTCCACATAGGTTAACGTCATAGAGCAGGGCTCTGACATACATCCTCTAATAGGTCTTACATCCTTGGTGGATTCTCTTGACCTCTTCCACACAGGTTAATGTCATAGAGCAGGGCTCAAACATACAACCTCGGATAGGTCTTACATCTTTGATAGATTCTCCCGTCCTCTTCCATACAGGTTAACGTCATCAAGCAAAAGCTTTGACATATAACCTCGGATAGGTCTTACATCCTTGGTGGATTCTCCCGACCTCTTCCACACAGGTTAACGTCATAGAGCAGGGCTATGACATATAACCTTGGATAGGTCTTACATCCTTGGTGGATTCTCCCAACCTCTTCCACACAGGTTAATGTCATCGAGTAGGGCTCTGACATACAACCTCGGATAGTCTTACATCTTTAGTGGATTCTCTTGATCTCTTCCACACATGAATATAAAATTCTGGAAGACTAAAAAACCTTAAAGAGTATGAAAGGCACATTCAAAGTATACCTCAAAGAGGCGTGAAACAACTTAGATTTCTTTGGATAACGATTTCATTTCAAATGAAAAATAAGCATCGAGCTCATATAATAATCTCAACTTCATATACAATATCATTTGAGTTATATTATAAGATTGTACATCAAGCAACAAGCCAGATTATAATTTGATCTTCATCAAGCCTCAACTCAGTTAGCACTATATGTATGTTGCCAGACCACTAACATAACACACTACTCTGGCCCCTTGACTCAGTGATATCTGTTGTCGATACACTTCCGTTTAGATGCATATTGCATGGGTAAAATGGCACTGGACTCTTTCCATCATTCCGTCATTCGTCTGATATTTACTGGCAATCCTTCACTTCATATCGTTCTATCATCAACTTCTCACTCAACTGCTACTTGCAGCGCACCCTTGAACACTCTCCTTCAGCTCTACACTCGATCGTTGATTTCTAATGGGCTTCAACTCGATCATCCATCGCTGACAGACTTCTGCTCAAATGGCATTGAAAATTCTCCTTCTACACAATAGAGGGGCATTGAATCTTGATAGGGGAATGCCGCCTATCTCCGATAGTGGAATACCTCCAATGCAAGAAGAAGAGCACAAGTGAAGAACAAGCAAAAATTCTAACTTCTACACACGGAGAGGGGACCTGAATTTTAGTAGGGGATGCCGACCATAATAAATAGGGGAATGCCTCAACTGTAAAAAAGTTAGAATGAAGGAAAATAAGAAAAAGAGGAGATAAATCCCCTAATTTCTACACAAGAGGTGGGGCGCTAAGTCGAGTAGGGAAAGTTTTCCACTCAAAAATAGTGGAAAACCACAACTGTCAGAAAGCCAGAGAGGGAAAGAAAGAAGAAAAGAAGATATCCCCTAACTTCTGCATAAGAGGAGGGGTGCTAAGTCAAGAAGGGAAAGTTTCCCACTCAAAAACAGCAGAAAACCTCGACTGTTAGAAAGCCAGAGGGGAAAAAAAGAAGAAAAGATAAATCCCCTAACTTTTGCACAAGAGGAGGGGCGCTAAGTCGAGCAGGGAAAGTTTCCCACTCAAAAATAGCAGAAAGTCTTGACTGTCAGAAAGCCAGAGAAAAAAAGAAGAAGAAAAGATAAATCCTTTAACTTCTGTATAAGAGGAGGGGAACTAAGTCGAGCAGGAAAAGTTTTCCACTCAAAAATAGCGGAAAACCTCAACTGTCAGAAAGCCAGAGGAGGAAAGAATGAAGAAAAGAAGAGGTCCCCTAACTTCTGCACAGGAGGAGGGGCGCTAAGTTGAGATGGGAAAGTTTCCCACTCCAAAACAGCGGAAAGCCTCGAATGTCAGAAAGCTAGAGGGGGAAAGAAAGAAGAAAAGAAGAGATCCCCTAACTTATGCACAAGAGGAGGGGCACGAAGTTGAGTAGGGAAAATTTTCCACTCGAAAATAGCAGAAAGCCTCAACTATTAGAGAGCTAGAGGGAGAAAGGGAGAGGGTGCAAGGCTTAGGGGGCATATTTATAGGTTTTTGAAAGAGAAAGGGGGAGTTACTGCCATTTTTAGATTTCTCAAATTTTTTAAATTTTTTTTTGAATTTTTTTTTTCAATTTTTTGGGATTTGTTTGGGAATTTTTTGACCCAAAAATAACAAAAAAAACTATTTTTGTGTATGGGGCCCACAATGGCGATGGGCTGAACCGCCTTAACACGCCGAAGCGGCGCGCGACACTCGCGAACAGCCGTGATAGCCATGCGCGACAACACGCGTGAGCGGGGGCATGAGCCCAGGCATGGGTGTGGCAGCAGTGCGGGCGCAGCCTAGGCACAGGTGCAGCAGCAGTGCGGGCGTGGCAGTAGCCCAGGCGAGGGCGTGGCCGCGAGCCCAGGCACGGGCGGCCCAAGCGCGGGCGCGGCCTTAGTTTAGCACCGCCGGCGGCGGCAGCGGTGGCCGGCCGTCTGGTTAGGCCGGTTCGGTTGTTCGATCCATTCCGGTTCCATTTTTATGCCGCAAAAAGACTAACTAGAACTTTTTTGGGGTCCCTAGGACCATTTTTCGACGTTCCGGACTCAAGTTTGACACTTTCAGAGCCATTCGAGGCCCCTACACACAAGATCAATTTTGACTCACTTGAAAAAATTCTCTAAAATTTGTGACGCATATTTTTAGTCTCCTGAAGCTACGACATCTGAAAATAGGGGGCAACTGATATATTCTCAAAAAATTATCTTAATCAAGCATGAATCTCGAGGTAGAATCAAACCAAAAACTTTTAAAAATAAATTCAGGAGCATCTAAACTCCAATTTCAGCAAGCTTATAGTCAAACTGAGCGTCTCAAAAATACAAACCCAACGACACCAAATTCAACTCAATCAGAACCCAAGTGAGCCCAAATCAAGCACCCGAAGTGTGTTAGAAAGCTCGTACCATAATTTAAGTTACCAAGCAATCTTTGATTTTAATGAGCTTATAGTCAAATCGAGCGACTCGACGAGTAGAATCCAACGAGCCCAAGATCGCCAAATTCCTACATCACTAAGGCCTTGAAATGTCCAACAAATGATGCAAGATCAAAGGATTCAATATCAGTCGTCCATTTTACCACTCCCTATTTACCCCTGATCTCACACCTATTTACAGGCCATGCCACTATAGAAAAATTAAAAATAGAGCCCTCATTCTTTACAAGGGGACTCAAGTAAGAGAGAGAAGAAGAAAAGAGAAGAAGAAGAGAAGAAGAAGAGAAGAAGGAGGAGAATCAGCTCCTCCTCAACCACCACCGGAGTTCTTTCCGCCGCCTGAATATGCTAGAATTCTGTTGAATATTCAGGAGATGCCGAAATTCTGTAGAACTTTGTAACTTTGTTTCAATTTAGAAGAAATTGATTGTAATCTGATCATCCTAACTTGTAGGACGAATCGGCCTTTGTACTTCAAACAAACACTAGTGGAATTGCTTCAACTGGGTGTGGCCCCATGGTTTTTTCCCTCTTTCGGGTTTTCCATGTAAAAATTGTGGTGTTCCCTTTTTATCTTCTGTTTGTGTGTGCTGAATATTCGTACAACGCTTGGACGTAAAATCACAAACTCTATCGCTGCGTATATTCTAGCCCACAATAATACTAAAGAATTAATTTAATTGATTATTAGAAAAATATTATATTATTATAAATATCCTAAGTCACTAAGTCTTTTAAAAACATATTCCTATTTATTTTTGGGTATAGAGGAATGACTTAAGATATTATGAGAGAAATGTGAGGAGACAGAAAAGGAGAATTAAGATTTGGGGGCCACGGTACAATTTTTGTTTGTCGGGCCCGTTAAAAGATTTTCATATCTCACTGTAAGGAACCTTTACCCTTTTTTTGATTTTAAAGATTTTGTATTTTTTGAATTTTTCTGATCACATTTGTGTTTTCGTTACTAAAAAACGTAAATAATTTTATAATGGTAAAACTTTCACCGCTTAACTTTTTGTATGTTATACATATCATGATTATAAATATTTTGATTATTTATTTGAGATTTTTTACTATGTTATTTTAAAAATACAACAATTTTTATCTACTTAAAAATGTATTTTAACCTCTAAAAATAGTGGTGTAGTTTAATAAAAGTATTAAAACATTATTTTATATAATTCTTATTATTTTGATAATTTTTTGAAAGAGTACATTTTTATATAATAGGATTCTTTGTTGTCTACCATTATGACATTTTGGCATCTTGTTAATTAAGCTCAATTATTCATTATTTTTGGTAATGTTTTGAATATGTATGTGGATATGTGCTTGAGTAATAGCTGGTCACTATTACTATTATAATATATTAATAATTCTATATGTGTGTGAAACAAATACGTAAAGACTAGTTGACCCATTGGTTAGAGACTGATTGATATGTACAGGATGGTGGGCCGATATGCTTTCCTTTAAATACTATAATTTTGTGTTATCCTCTACTAATTCACATGATACACTGATTGGGAGTTATAAAGAGATCATTACTATGCCGACATGCAAAGAGTGACAACTTTATTTACTAAGTCAATAGTTTACTAACACTGATACTAACCCTAAAAAATATCATGATAGTAAGGACTTCTTACTTGTTTAGTCTGACTACTTAAATGCATGTTCTTAAGACATTTTTTATTTTTGTACAAATTTATTATTACTGCACGGATTTACTTTTATTATATTAATCTATTGCTCTTTCCACTAGATTGTTATTATTACTGATATAGATGTTGATATTATTTGATACTACTTAATCATTATATTGATATTAAGCATGTGATGTACTGAACATGTGATATAGAATACATGAATATCATGTATATATTCCTATATAATTTTACTACATTGATTCGATTACAACAATCTTTATTAATATTTTGATTTGATATTTTATTTGATTTTTGTATTGATTGGTATCATGGATATGATTATTACTTTATAGATTTGATACTCATGCTGGTTTCTTTCTTTATTAACTTTCGTAACAAGTGTTTTATTATTTACAGATTCTTCTATTATTATATCTCAGATTTATTATTTCTGCATTGATTCAATGATCATATAAATATAACTGTTATGATTTGATTGTTGACATGCATATTGCTCATTTATCGTGGTTGAATTCAATTGTAGGTTTTGGTGATCTGTTGGGCTTTTCAAGCTCATTATATATGGTTAAATGATTTTAGGTCAGGGTAGGGGAGCAAGAGTGTAAAGTTGGTCATGATTCTTCAAGTTCTATTTCTTTTTCTCATAGTGTTGAGTAATATATGTTATTTTTGGGAATGAATATAGATGTGCACATTGATATTTTAATTTATAAAATTTTCTTTTGCAATTTATTACTGATAGATGATATTAGATAGCTCTAGTTACTGTTTTAATTTAGATTCTGTGACATCACAATTAGAATCAGAGCATAGTTTTTTAAAGAATCAATTGCTATCAAAGATGTAGTATTTGATTGAGAGTATGGTAGATTGGATATATTAAGGTGCATTAATTTGCATGCATAGTTGAATGATATGTGATAGAATGAATTGCATTACTATATGATTTTAAATGAGTTTTGATTTGATTTGAGTTTTGATTATACTAATTTGGTTTATCTTGATTTTGTGCCTGAATCCTTAAGGGAAATGTTGGGGATGATATTTTCTTAAGGTGGGTAGATTATAATACCCCGTATTTTGACTTTACTAATTTTTTTTAAAGTCAATATAACTCCAAATTGCAATCTGTCTATTCCATATTATTCTAATTTTGGTGTTTTACTTATTTGAAATTTTTTTTTTCATAATTTTTCGGTGTTGGTGAAAATCCTTAAAAAAATTATAACTATCAGTATGAGTGAGGATTTCGATGCTCACATGTGTCCATTTTGAAAACTGATTTCACCAATATTTTTTAAATATTATGATTTATTTATAGATATTTTTCTATAATTTTGAAGTCCAAAATTATTTATTTGAATTTTATACTAAATAATTAATTTAATTATTTATTAAATAAATATTATATTATTATATTGTTATAAATATCCAATGTCACTATGTCTTTTAAAAACATATTCCTATCCATTTTTGGCTACAGAGGCATGGCTTAAGATATTATGAAAGAAATGTGAGGAGAGAGAAAAGGAGAATTTAAATTTGGAGACCGTGGTGCAATTTTCATCCATCGGGCCAGTTGAAAGATTTGTTTGACTCGATGTAAGAAACCTTTAGCCTATTTTTAATTTCAAAGATTTTGAGTTTTTTTTTTTTATTTTTTCAATCAAATTTGTATTTTCACTACCCAAAAACATGACTAATTTTATATTGATAAAACTTTCACCGCATTATTTTTTAAATGTTATAGAGATCATGATTATGAACATTTTGATTATTTATCTTAGATTTTTCACCAAGTGATTTTAAAAATATAGTAATTTTTGTATACCCAAAAATTTATTTTGACTTCTAAAAATAGTAGTATAGTACAATAAAAGTCTTAAAACATTATTTTAAACAATTCCTATTATTTTTGTAATTTTTTGAAAATGTACATTTTTGCCTAATAAGATTCTTTGTTGTCTACCATTATGATATTTTGGCATCTTCTTAATTAAGCTCAATTATGCATTATTTCTTTTAATTTATTGAATATGGATGTGGATACGTGCTTGAGTAGTAGCTGGTCAATATTACTATTATATTATATTGATAATACTATGCGTGTGTGAAATAAACAAGTAAAGACTGGTTAACCCGTTGTTTGGAGACTGATTAACATGTACAAGATGGTAGGCCGATGAGATTTATTTTAAATACTTTGATTTGGTGTTATCCTCTACTAATTCATGTGATACACTAATTGAGAGTTATAAGGAGAACATTATTGTGCTGACGGGTAAAGAGTGACGACTCTATTTACTGGGCCAATGGTTTACTAACACTGATATTAACCCTAAAAAACACTGTGATAATTGAGACTTCTTACTTGTTTAGTGTGACTACTTAAATGCATATTCTTGAGACTTTTTTTTTTGTACAGATTTATTGTTACTGTACGGATTTACTTTTATTGCATTAATCTACTGCTCCTACCACTAGATTGTTATTATTACTGATATAGATGTTGATAGTATTTGATACTATTGATTCACTGTACTGATATTAAGCATGTGGTGTACTAAGCACGTGATATAAAATGCATGAATAATATGTGTATATTTCTATATAATTTTACTACATTAATTCGATTTTAATAAATTTTATCGATATTTTATATGATTTTTGTATTGATTGTTATTATGGATATATTGATTGCTTTATAAATTTGATACTCATACTGGTTTCTTTCTTTAATGGCTTTCATACCATAGTGTTTATTATTTTTAGATTCTAATGTTACTACATCTTAGATTTATTATTTTTGCATTTATTCAATGATCATATGAATGTAACTACTATGATTTGATTTTTTGGCATGCATATTACTCCTTTACTGTACTTTGAATTTAATTATAAGTTTTGATGACATGCTGAGCATTTTAAGCTCATTATATGTGATTTAATGATTTTAGGTCAGGTCAGGAGAGCATGAGTGAGAGGTTGATCAGGATTCTTCAAGTTCTATTTCTTTTTGTTATAGTTCTAAGTAGTGTATGTGATTTTTGAGAATGAATGCTAATATATATTGATGTTTTAAATTATAGAATTTGCTTTTGTAATTTATTACTAATAGATGATATTAGATAGCTATGGTTGTTTTTTATTTAAAGGACAAATAAATAATTTTTTTAATTTAGATTTTTAGGCAACATACCCACCTCTATCAAAGATAGAGGAGTTACGCATTTCCTATTATATAAAGCTTCATACATAACCATACTTATGCTTGATTGAAAATTATTACTATACATAAATTTTATTAGAGGAATGTGGTCTTCCCAACTGCCTCCAAAATAAAGAATATAGAGTAGTAGAAGATCTTCTAGTACATGTATATATATTACTCTATGACTGTCGATCAGTCTGAGGATAAAATGCCATACAAAAAGAAATTTTGTTTCCAATCCTTGTTGAATACTCCTCCAAAATCAAGAGGTAAACCTTCAACTCAATCAAAAACTATAATCTTCAATATCCTATGTAATCTAATAATTTCACACATATATATCTATGCTATCTGTCTATAGAATCAGACTGTCAGATCAAAATGAAATATGAAGATTTTGTCAAATGATCAACTACAACCTAGATAACATAATGTCCCTATCTAGACTTGGAGAAACAAATCGTAAAATCTATAGTAACCTCTTGCTATTTCCACTCTAGAATGGATAACAACTATATAAGACCTCTCAATCACTGATGCTCTACCATCACTAACTGATAGGCTTCACATTTTAATACAAAATCTGCCACACCCTTCTTCAATCCTGGCCACCAAAGCATAACTTTTAGATCTCTATACATTTTGCTAGTTTTTGGTTGAATAGTATAGCCTGAATAGTAAACTTCAAACAAAATATACCACCTTAGATTGGCAAAAATATGAACACATAATTTGTTCTTATAGAATATAATACCAGAATCAGATGCTCATAATTTAGATTTCTTACTAGATCCAATCAAATCAATCAACTTTTGGTACTTAGTATCTGATTTCTGAGATTCCTAAATCTTTTCTACTAGAGAAGGTTGAATAATCATTTGAGCTAATATATTAGAATCCCAATTAGGAGAAGAGATCACCTCTAACTATAATATCTTCATATCATGTATCAACTACTCATTAGAAGTAAGCTGAAGAAACAAAACTTCAGAAGATTTTTTGCTCAACATCTGCCACCATATTAGCCTTAACAAAGTGATAGTGAATAATAATATCATAATATTTAATCAAGTCAAACCATCTTTTTTGCCTTAAGTTTAGATCATTCTGAGTGAATATGTACATCAAGCTCTAATAGTTAGTGGAAATCTCACACCTAAAATAATACAAGTAATGCGGTCAATTCTTGAAAGCAAATACAACAATAGCTAATTATCACATAGTTTATCTCATATGGCTTCAACTTCATAGAGACATATGCTATCACTCTATAGTACTGCATCAAAATATATCCCAAATCTCTTAATGAAGCATCATTGAATACCTTAAAGTTTTTTTTACCAGAAAGAAGAGCTAAACTAGAGTAGAAGTCAAACAATCGTCAATCTCTAAAAAGTATCCTTACATTTAAGTGTCAAGACAAAAGTCACAGACTTCAGAGTCAATCTTGTCAGAGGTGAATAAATATGAGAAAATTTATTCATAAACTTCATATAATATCTGGCCATACTCAAGAAACTATATAACTCAAACATGGTAGTAGGCCTCGACCAATCAGCAACTCCATGAAATTTTTGGTGATCAACAAAAATGGTAGAACTACTCATTACATGCCAAAGAAAAGTAATACTCTTCAGTTAGAACTCATATCTAGAAAATTTTACAAATAGATGCTGTTACCTTAAAGTCTCCAAAATAAATTCCTTGTGTGATCTTCCTTGAAAGTAGAATATGCCAAAATATCATCTACACAAATAATCCCAAACTGATCCTGAAAATCACATAATACTATGTTCATTAGATCCAAAAAAGATAGTGGGAGCATTTGTCACCCCAAATGACATGACTAAGAACTTATAGTGTCCGCATCGAGTAATGAAAGATGTCATCATTATGTCAGACTCTTTAACCTTTACCTGATAAAATTTGGATCTTAGATCAATCATCAAGAAAACAAAAGATTCAATAAGCTAATGAAATAGAACATAAATCCGCAATAGATGACACACTATAGAAAAATGCACTATTGCTGGTGGATGGATGCAAATTATTTTGACGATAAATTATGCATTGAAAAGTCAAGATCGTTGAATGTTTTTTGCTGAAAGGATATATGGCAGATATTCTGATGAAATATCAGCAAAAAAATATGATCAGTCGAGGCCTTTATTGTTGCTTTATTCTGGCATACGATCCATTGATATTTTAGGAGGATAAGCTATGTCAGAAATACCTGTGCATAATCCGCCACCTAAAAAATGTCGTCATGTTACCGACGTACATTATCATCATAATATCTGCCAGACGTAATGGCATAAATGTTTGTCGAAAAGGTCATTGTATTGTATTACCAGCATTGTTTTCAACGGACAATCCGCCAAAAACCTGTAGCATAAACAAAAAATAACATTCCTCCTTTTGAAACTGATTTCCATAATTAAATCTACATAGAAAAAAAATAGAATACAATATACATTCATATATCAACTTCAGATCAAGAACATTACCAATAACATTATTAAATATAAACATTTAAACAAAAATATAAAGAAGAAGAGTATCATCAACAAATATCTAATAATAAAAAAGTCAAGATGCCCAAACAATAAATAACTAAACATGTTCAAAAATACATAAATACAGATATCCACATTAGTAAAATAAATAAAATCTACTCTAATTCAGTGTCTTCCTCAGCTGATGCTGTACTCCTCCCACTACTTATCTTCTCCCTCATCTTTTGCATTTCCTCTAACTTTTAAACTTGATGTATCTGTATATGCTGTTGCATCTCTAGCTACTGCTACTGCATTTGCATCTGCCAATCAGCTTATGCTTTCCTTACATATTCTAGCTCGATTGTAAGGATAGTTATCTATTTGGTATATAAAGACTCATAGATGTTAGCTGAGAAACTGGAGCCACCAGATGTCTGCAACTCATATGCAGCCACTTGCGAGCCAAAACTGTATACTTACATGTGTAGGTATTCCCTCTTACACATACAACATAATTATCTATTTTCCTATCTTCACACCAAAATTTTGTTTGGAATTTATAACCATTAACCAAAAAATTTGGATAACACTTTATAGCTCTATTTGGTCCCAAAACTAGATCAAGTAACACATTAAATTACAAATTACTGTCTTGAGTGTGCACCTAGTTAGTAGGTAAAATATGTCATTAGCATGCTTATTAATTAATTAAAGATATATTAATTGAAATAAATAGCTAAAATATGTATCGTATTCTTAAACTGAATAGGGAATTCTATTTCCACTATTTTCTGGACTTCTACTTATTCTGCTGTATTCAAACCATCAATGAAACTCATGTAAATTAAATTTATGAGTAAATATCGAATTTATGAGTAACAAATTTATGAGAAAGCTTATTCATACTTACTCGAGATATGACTCAACTTTAATATAGTTAAGCAAGACATACAATGT
The DNA here is from genome assembly GCA_016618105.1 of Dendrobium huoshanense. Taxonomy (NCBI): domain Eukaryota; kingdom Viridiplantae; phylum Streptophyta; class Magnoliopsida; order Asparagales; family Orchidaceae; genus Dendrobium; species Dendrobium huoshanense. The sequence goes on from CM028357.1 coordinate 32,113,660, forward strand.
GGAAACTCGTATATCCTTATCAGTCAAATACCGTATGGTGCTAGTGCCTATGGGTTCACCACCTTCGTTGAGTATAGATAAATTTGAGGATTGACCCATATTTTTAGGTGCAGTACTCTGGCTTTATTGTGACACTGTTTCAAAGTAATACGAGAAAAATTGGGTTGTCTTGTATATTAAATATGATTCACATATTGAGTCTTCAGGATGTGCTTTTTTTTTTAGCAGTATTCTTCAATTTATTTAAATACCTCTCAAAAGGATACATCCACCGATACTAAAATAGCTCCACCTACTCTAGCTTCATATAGTAAATGCATGGGTAGATGCTCCATAGGGTCAAAGAAAGCTGGAAGAAATATCTTCTCAAGTTTACACAGAATGAAAGTGATATGCTGCTTCATAAAAATTAGGTACTCTACATTTAGTTTTAAAAAGCATAAATATTTAAAGAAGATACTAAACTCGATCAAGGGCTTTAAAATTTAATCTGACAAATAACTAAAGATAATTGATAGTAGACATTGCATAAAGATATGACAGTCACAACTCTTCATACCAAATAGTCTCCTTATTCTTATGTCAACACATTTGCTTAGATTTGAAGAATATCCATCAGGTATCCATAGAAACTTCAACCATTCAAAAACATCTTGCCTCTACTCTAAAGTCAAGGTGAAAGAAACTTTAAGTTTAAAAAATTTTCCATTTCCACCATCCCTCAATTCTAATGCTTTACTCATACAAATCTCCTTTAAGTCCATTCTTAATTTTATATTGTCTGTGGATTTATCTTTGATGTCCATAACTATATTGAATATATTATCAAATATAATTTTCTCTATATGCATCACATCTAAGTTATGTCTGATCAAGTTTATCCTATAATATGATAATGACCAAAACAATACCTTTTTAGTCCAATTATGGTTGACATCATACCCTGATAATTTGTAATCAAATAATGTTGGAAGATCTACTATTGTGGGCATGTACCTTACTATTTCAAATATTTTTTCACTACTTAGTCATGAAGGAGGCTGCAACATCATCATTTTATTTTTAATAAAAGCATCCTTATTTCGCATAAAAGGATGACTTGTAGTTAAGAAAATGCGATGATAGTCAAACCAAATGTTCTTCTCTCCGTGTTTTAAAGTGAATGGCTTTGTATATTCCATATAATATGGAAAAGCTAATTTTCCAGAAGAATTCCAATATGAGAGCATACCATATACAAAAAAGTCACCAATTATCCAAAGTAATGCTACCCTTAATGAAGTTCTGTTTGGTAGAGATATTATATGTACTTATTCCCTATTCCCATAATAAATTTAAATAATTAATTAATGGTTATAAGAATACATCGATCTTTGCTTTTGGATTATGTGGCTCTAGAATGATAAGCGTTAGAAACATATAAGGAGTTGTCATGCACATGCAACTATGGGGAAGATTGTATATTGTGAGTATCACAGGCCAACATGAGTAAGGTGAAACAGACTGACTAAATGGAGTGAAACAATATGTGTATAAACTTAAACTTATATTTATTGATTCTGAGGTGAAGGTGGGATGTATACGATCAAATTATTTCCAGGCATATGCTTCTGACAGATGTGTAATAAAACCTTCTTGCAAGATATATTGGTTATGCCATGTCATATGTGCAGCAGATCTCATGGATGCATATAACCATTGTAGTCTAGGAATTATAGATAAATAAAATAACCTACTTTATGGTACTTCCTTCAACTTTCTTTTCGTGATAGATTTTGGTTTAAATCTCAGTGCGTTATAGTAACAACATGCAATCTCTGATTGATCATCTTTATAGAATAACATGCATCCATTTGAACAACAATCTATCTTTATGTATGTCAAATCAAGCTTGGAAATAAACTTCTTAGTTCAATATAAATCTATACGAATTATATTATCTGCCAGATTGGGTTCTTTGAGCAGTCTAATGAATTGATTAAAACATAAATGGAGGATATTATATTCTACCTTGTTGCTTAACATCTTATCAGTAATGAATAACTCTAAGTGAGTGTTGCACCCCTTTAATATTGGTTGTTGAGAAGCATGCAACAAACCATAAAAATTTTGTGCTTCTTTATTATATGTCTCTTATATATATTGTTCAAATTGTGCTCCACTAACATCATGAATTAAGTCCTCAAGATTAAGTTAGATATTTTCTTCCTTATTTGTATTAGCACTTGTTGATGAGCCATATTGAGAATTGAAATGTGGTTCATACTCACCATGAGAAGTCTAATACTAATATTCTGGCATGAAGCCTCAACGGTATAGATCAATAGTTATGTCATCTGGGCTTAGGTGCACCTGATTTTTATGTTTTGAATATGGGTAACAAAACTTTCCATATGAGATAAAGATGAGCTGTTGAGAAGCTATTTGAATGAAAATATTCACCCCTCTAATGAACTCATCCATTAATATCTTTCATCCTTTCGCTAATTGATTATACATTCAACTTCTTTGAGTTCTGATATCCATAATATAGCTTATATAAAATATGGATATATTAGATAATTTTGTAACATTTATTGAAAAAAATTATAAAGGGTCTTAGCCTGCTCTGAAGGCCATCATTTTAAGTAACCAAACCATCCAAGGAGACTCTCTCTAATCTTATCTTCCACCGGAGCTAATCCATCCTTCTCACATATATGCTATTTTCATATCATGTCTATAATCAAGTATGCCCAATACATTCCTCTATATCCACACAACAACGCCCAATACATTCTTCTATTTCCACCATCCAACTTGAATTCTATCAATAACATCCCCATCTATTTCAACATAAATAGATCAATGACATAAAAAATTTGTACTTTTATTAATGACTTTATCGCCCAAAGTCACAATTTCTCAACTAGGTCTATTACTACTAAAAAATACTCTCCATATATTAAATTTTAGATCAATTTATGCAAAAACTTTTATACTCTAAGGTTGACCTACATAATTAAAGTTTACCTTCAACTCCCTCTCCACTATTATCAATTATAAGAATAATATCATCTGCAAAAAAAGTATGCACAAAAGTACAATATTCTCTTGCAAATATCTAGTGAGAACATCCATAACTAAAATCAAGGGTAAACACCAAGATACATTTTCTTGCAAATGTCTAGTGAGAGCATTCATAAAAAAACAAATTAAAAGCATACACAAAGATACCTTCTCTTGCAAATGTATTGTGAGAACATTGAAACTCAATGTCATGAGATGATACCTTCTCTTACTGGTGGCGTTCAAGGTTGCTTTTGGCAAAAGTTGTTGAGGATTCGGTCGGGGAAACTCTTAGATGCGAGGAAGAACTGCTTACTTGCTGGTAATTGGGGTTGCTCTCAGACTTGAGTGAAGAGAGGGAAAGAATGACTCAAGATTTCAGGGCATCGACGCATCTCTCAGACACGAGAGAGGGAAAGCAATCGATAGTTCTCCAACACAAGAGAGTAAATAAATGATAACTTATTCAGCAGAATAGCTGAAATAGGGCCTTAACCGGTGCATTTTTTGGTGTATTATCCACCAGTTATATAACCGATGGATATTACGTTGGTATTGCTTCATTAAGTTTAAGTAAGCTAGTACAATATTAGCTGGTGATTCCATTGGTAATTCCCGGTGGAATATGTGCCAGAAACCTTTGAAATGCCAATGAAAAGCCGGTGGAATTTGGGCTGGTATTTTTGCAGTAGATATTGCATCAAAAATTGTACCGTTACCTTACCTGCACATATTCTAATGGTACGTGTGCTGGTATTACAAGCATAAAATATTCTGCAGAAAAATTTGATGGTAGTAACACATTTTCTTGTAGTGATACTTGTTCTTGATAGTAACTTTATTCAACTTGTTATGGTCAATATAAATATATATTGTACCATCCATTTTCTTCATGAATATAATATATACTCCTTATAGAGACACACTAGGATGAAATAATCATATGTCAAGTAACTCTTGAAGTTGAACCATCAACTCATAAAGCTCCTCTGGTGCCATCCAATATAAAGCCTTAGAAGTTACGTTTGTACCCAAAAATACATCAATGCACACATCTATATCTCCTTATGAAGATAAACTTGCCAACTCATTAGAAAATACATAAAAAAATCTTGTATTACTATGACATCAAAAAATAGAACTAGAATCTATATTGTTATCCCAGACTATTATCATAAGTACCAGATAACTATTCTTCCATAGTCTGCCTACTTTCACAGTAGAAATTAAGAAAAATAAATTACCTTTAATTCATCAAAATACATAACTCTCACTGCCAAAAAAAAAAAAAAACTCGCTTCTTCAAGAAATCAGTTTGAGCTTCATACCAAATCAACTAGTATGTACCCAAAATATTATCAAATATACAAAATAGTAATAAAATAAATTTGGACCTCCACTTCATATCACAAATCACAAAATCATAAATATTGGCCCTAATGGATATATAATCTCTAGTTGATAGAATAACAAAAGAGATATAGGCAATAAAACTAAAGATAAGTGTAAAGAATCAATGAAATGCTTGTTAAGAAATGAATGATTAGCTCCATAATCAAATAAAATTTGACATAGACCTGATAAAAATATATGTCATATCTATCACAATATCCGAAGCATTATAAGCAACTTACTGAGTCAAAATGTATACAAGTGGTTGAAGTGGAACTAGAGTAGTAGTGTTATTAGACTCTCTTTGACCACTAACATGCAATCAACCTGCAACATAGCTAGATTGTTTGACTTTACTAGAAGGACTCTCAACAAACATGTGAAGTGGAACTATCCTCGCTCTCCTTACTATTCTAAAAGAACTCTTACAACTTGTGAACACTCTGCTATCATGTGTATAGCCTACGTAACATCTGAAGCGTTGTCCAATAATCTTATAACATTGACCAAAGTAATGTCTGCCATAACTCTGGCACAAAGTTTCTTTACCGACAAAACTTTTAGAACTAACAAAACTACCAGTACTTGGAGTAGCATAGGCATAGACTGTCCACCTTTCCTAGACTCTCTAAGTACAAATTTTATCTTCATTTTAGAAAGCCAGAACCAGAAGTCTCGCCACTGAACATCTTCCTTTTAACAGTCTATCACTATTGAGTAGCCATCAAATAATTATTTATTAGATAAGCTATCTTTAAAAGCTCATTGATTTAAAAAATATGAAATGGTACTAGAGGATATCTTAGAGTACTATGTAGATGTCCTCTAAAAAATTTGTAGAACTTCTCCATGGGAATGCTAACTAATTGTAGAGTATATCTAGCCAAAGAGTAAACTTAACCTCATACTACATGACTTTCCTGCTCTCCTAAACAAGTCTCAGAAAAGACTCATTTATTTATTGTCATGGAGAAGGTGGTACAAACCAAAATTTTAAAATATTTAAGAACCCCTCCCAATTAATCATAGAATTCAATCTTCCTTAAAATTTCTCCTCCTACTTTCCCATCCACCAGCGCTCAGCCTCACTATCTAACAAAAAGATGGCTAAGCATACCTTCCTCTTAGGAGGATGTTATATACCATCAAATATCTTCTCCAGCCTCCTCAACAAGTCCTCAACTACCTTGGGTTCAATAGTGTCCCCAAACCTTAAAGGCCTCAATCTCAAAAATACTTATCGATGTCCTTCTATCTTATCAAATCTTATAGCGGGAACCTTATATGTGCCTCATCCATTATCTGGGCTATCAAAGGAGTAATATATGAAATTGTATTAGAAATAGTTATCAGAGTTGTACTCTATACAGGAGCTACCTAACTAGCACTCTGTCCATCTATTATGACTGGTCTAGCATATTCATAATTGCATAGAATATATAACTGGACATACATACACATATAACAAATAATAATGAACACTTAGATTAACTTGAAATGATCCCACTTGACTTTACAGATCAATTCATATAGCTTTATTTTAAGATCTAATTTTAAAGCTATAGAGCTATTAAAATATCTAGAATACTATAAATAAACTCATCCAATAAATTTCTTTTATTTCATAAAAAATATTTATACACTATAATATATTGCTATATATTGATGCTCTAAAATTATATAATAACGTAGCCATGACTGTATAAAAATCAATAAAATAATATATATTAACTTCGACCAAATCTTGAACTACTAATCAATAAGCTCCTTCCCTTTCTAGATCCTGAAAACTAGAAGTAAAATCACAATGAGATACAACATCCCAATAAGCCACACAAAGTGATCTAAAATATTAAACTCTTTTATTGAATATTTGAATAAATATTTAAAAATAGTTAAATACAATCTAATAAATCTTTGTATTAAGAAAGGTAATTAGAGTAGAATAATTATGCAATTATTCAAATAATAAAATTGAGTAGATAAATAAACCAAAATTCTTATCATGCATGAAGCAGTTAATATCACATATCCCAGTCGCATACAAAATTTTAAATGATTTTGGCCCCTTATGATTCCCTTCTTTTGTGATTATAGTATTAGAACATGCCTGTAAGCATTAGAATATGGCTGATTACTATCAGAATATAACTTTTTAGCCACCATAATATGCCTTATAGGCACCAAATTATTCTCAAATATAGATAAAATCTCAAAGGATTCAGATCCTTTATATTTCCCAATATATATTTTTCAATCATATATGCATATATTTTATCATATTGTAACAATTAAAGCTTAATTAAACATGTGACAAAATTTTACTAGTTTTTAAAATGTTAGGGAATAAAAAATCCTACTAAGTAAAATTTCACAATTTTAAAACGTAATCAAATTATCAAGAATTATGTAAAACATCATTTTAAGTCATAAATCATGCTACAACAGTATTTTTCAGTATCCAAATTATTTTCTATTTGATAAAAATTTCAAAATTTAAAATATTCAATAGAAATTTTCCAAAAAAATATTTAGAATGTGAATAATCACAATCTCTATAACATTAAAAAAAGTTATGCGGTGAAAGTTTTATCATTGCAAAGTTATCCATATTTTTTGCTAACAAAAATAGAAATGTAATAAAAAAATTCTGAAAAATTTTATATTTCTTAAAAATGATATAAGCATAATGTGATCTATCTTGATCAAGACAACTTTTTTAGCTGGCTCAATGCTAAAAATGCCCCGAAATAGCTCAAAATAAACTTTTCCCTCTCTAAACCTCTTTATTTCTCTCTCCTTCTCGATCACCTACTCAATCAAATGGAATAAAACAATGAATTTAATTTTAATTTATAGTGTTATTAGGGACCTAGTGTTGCGACACTACAATTCAAGCATTGCAATGCTAATTCAAACTCAAAAGCTTGAGCTGGGAGTGATGTAATGTCACTATTTGTCACATGGTATTGTACCAACGATGAGGCGCTCAAACACCCAGTGCCAAGGCACTCTAATAGTGTTATTTCTAAGATTTTGGCGAAGCTTTCTCTAGACCATAGGGACTCATTCTAGAAGATATACATTTATTTTAATGCACCAAAACACTTTCAAAGACATGCAAATGGTTTCAAAATTCAAAAATTCAAAAATTTCCTTTTTCCATTATATTCAAAATTGTTTGAACCAAATGCTGAATCTAGAGGTGTCACAAAAAATATCCCTAATTAAGGATAAATAACTTTGCATCTATGTTACGTCTATTAAAATAGATCTTTTAATATAGCATTTAATTCTTAATACACCTAGTTATTATCTTAGTATGCTAGGTAGTGGCAATCCCAATCTAGACATGATTGCATGTCGAGATTAGTAGCTCCAATTACGTATAACTAGGTCATCTCATTCTCTTCTTTTTGCGAGCATTTTTTTTATTTAATTTCAAGGAATGTGAGTCCTTCTTTCCAATCCACATCTTAGAACTCATTTTCCTATGGTCTTTTAATTTTCGTTCTTTAGTTTAAGATTATGAGATTAACTCTAGATGATATAAGTTATGGTTGCTAATATAGTGTCTTAAACATTGAACTAAGTCAACTACCTTCATAGTTGAATTGCTTTAAGCGTGATTGCTTGGGATGATAGTGTCATAGGCTGTATTTTGACTCAGCTAATTTTTTTTATTGAGTCACTATAACTATAAATAGCAATTCGTCTTCGCTATTGTATTTTGATCATAGTATTGTATTCACACAAATTTTTTCATAATTTTTAGATATAGGCAAAAATCCTTAAGAAATTGATACTTGTCAGTACAAGTGAGGATTTAGGGATCTTTAGATGTCCGTTTTGCAAATCGATTTCACCTATATGTTTTAAATAAAATTATTTATTTTATGAATATTTTTCTATAATTTATTAAGTCCTAAATTAATTTATTTGAAATATATAGTAATGAATTGATTAAATTAAATATTATATTAATATTTTGTTATTATTTATTTATAAATATCTTAAAGCATTGAATTTTATATTGAAGAATTGATTAAATTAAATATTATCTTAATATTTTATTATTATTTATTTATAAATATCTTAAAATATTAAGATTTTATTCCTTTGTCTTCTCTTATAAATTCGGCAATAGAGAGATGGCTTAAGGGAAATAGAGAAAAATATAAGAGATGAAAATTTAAGATTTGGAGGTCGCGGTGCAATTTTGTCCGTCGAGTCTGTTGGGAGAATTTTTTGTCTCATTGTAAGGAACCTTCACTATAGGAAGTTCTTGAATTACAGGCAGTCCTGACCGGCGGTTATGTGACCACTGGTACTAACGGCGGTTTAACCGGCGGTTAGATCGCTAATATTTTATATAATGCTTTAAATTTTGCTCTCTTTTTTAAAGTGTTTAGAACCTAGAATGCCATGCATTTTTTATTTTGTTGAGATAGGAATTGAGTTATGTTCTAAATTTTCTAAATTTCGTTTGATGAACTTATTGTAAACTTATTTGGTTTAATGAACTTATGTGTAAACTTATGATGAACTTATTTGGTTTGACTTATTGTTTGGTTATGAACTTATTATGAGTTGATTTGTTTTAATGAATATATTTGTGATAATTATTGTGATTGATTATAGTGGCATGTTGCCTATATTTGTGAAAATTATTGTATTTTCTATGCAGGTTTAGAGTTTAGGGTGAAAATCAATAAAATAGAGAGGATACTGTCAATTTTTATTTTCAAATGCTACAGGTTTCTGGTAGCCGGTTGGCCGTCAAAAACTTCGATACCGGATGACTAACCATAGCTGGCAGAAGTTTACTAAAACCGTTGGTAAATACCGACGATTTGTCGTCGGTGTCCAGCGGTACGCCGACGATACGCCGGCGATCTCACCGCCGGCAATTTCTTTGGTTATGACCGCCGGTAAATCATCAGTGGTTTATCGGCGGTCTACGCTGTTAGAAAGACGATAACCATACTGACGGTTTAACAGCCGGTATGCCGCCGGTAAAAAAACTAGTGGTCATCGGCGCTATGACGGCCGGAAACTAACCGGCGGTATGAACCGCCAGAAAGCCGCTGGTGAAAAAAACCGCCAGAAAAATGCAGCCGGAAAAGATTTCCTATTCGATTTTACCGGCGGCTTTCGAACCGCCGAAAAGTCGCTGGTGTTTTACAAAACCGTTAGAAATCTAATGCTTACCGCCGGAACAAACTGCCGATAATGAGTAATTTTCGTGTAGTGCTTCACCTTATTTTTGATTTCAAAGATTTTTTGTTTTTGACATTTTTTCTGATCAAATTTATGTTTCCTTTACCAAAAATGTAAATAACTTTGATTTGACAAAAAATTCACAGTATAATTTTTTAATTGATTAAATTTAAATCATACAATTATAAGAAAAGCCGAGATACTTTTTCTTATGACAAAAAGTTATTCTGATATAATAGATAGAACCATTAAATTTGTACTAAGATTATTTCTACCTACTTCTAAACTCTTTAATAGCACCCATGACCCTTTTAAGCCCATTGCGCTTCCTTTTTTTAGTCTTAGGTGATTTCATGCTCATTATTGCATTGGCTTTCTATGTAGAGAGACAATAATCTCACATGATTATGATGATTCAACTTGTCTTATGGACTTACCCATCACAAAACGAAGACTATATTATTGGGATAAAAGTTATTGAACCATTATATCTTCACAATAATAAAAGGCATTTCATTTTCTAAGATTATCTCAATAATAATTAATCATAGGGAGCCTAGTCCTTTTTATAGAACAAATATCCTAAATTCTTTACTTAATCTGACTTGATCAGACTTTGATAATAACTTCCCATGAGCATTTTACATAGGTTAAGATAGGATTAGATGGTCCTACTACCCTTAATCTCTTCTCTTTTCTCTACCTGTCAAATATCCAATATGAGAATAATACTTCATATCACCATTTTTCCCTACAATAAGATAGGCACATAATTAAAATTAGTAGACTTAAAAAAAAAATAGAAGAAAACCTATAAATCAAATGTATGTGATTAACACTTCATGTAGCATTCATTAAGGCAAAAACATTATTTAAGAATTTATAAAATTGATACAAAAAATTAATTTATCAATAATAATGATAACTATAATGTGTGAAATATTTGATATTTTCATTACCCCTACTTTGTCATGATATGGAGAACTAAATGTCCAATAAATACTTTGATTAATATTTATTTTTGTACTGATTTGAAAGATTAGTTGCATAAGAGAGTCGCCTTTTCATTGACTTGGCTGACCAAAAGAAGTACTTGTCAGACCAAATTAATTGCCCAATAAACACTTTTTAGTCAACCTTGGCTCTCTAATTAATTACTAGACGACCTAACTGAATCTTGTCATAGTTGCATATAGAGAGTGATTGCTGCAAACCATCACATAAATGCATACTGTTGTTGTCCTTTTGACTAGAATTAAGAATATCACCTTAAATAAATTTAAATTTAAAATAATTATTTTCAGTGAGATTTATATGTATAGCACATAATTTTTATAAAATTATATTTCTAATATTTAAATAATGATATTTATTTATATAATACCCTAATATTTAAACTCCATAAAAATACTATTAATTTTATTTTTAAAATTAAAATAATATTTTTATCTATGTATTTTGATGTGATTGAGATACTATAGTATTATATTAAAAAATAGCAAATTTTTTTATTAGATATATAAATATATCATAATTATATGGTATGTATTTAAATCCCTCTTATTTGACATTAGTATGCAAATAATATTTTTACATTTTATGTAGACTATGGAAGTCAGCATATGCAGAAGTACATAAAAATTCATTAAATTCAAGTTTTTATTTTCTATATAGTCGCTTTACTAAGGTTAATTCTGTACTCTACCTCCATCTACATTATTCATAATTTTTTTTTTGTTGTAAATTTTGATCAAATAACATTATTTATATTGAATTAAGAGTATTATTAAGGTGCATGAACTAGAGCCCAAGAAAATTGTGACAATTATATTAATAAAATCTTATATTTTTATATTATTCATCATTATTCATGTGGTTCCAGTCATTAGGGGTGTCAATATTTGACACGACACGAAAACCCTACCCGGACCTGACCCAAAAAATCTGGGTTGGACCCGACCAGATTTCAAAGTGGGTCGGGTTCGGGTTCCCGTATTCGACCCGTTTGAAAAAACGGGTCGGGTTCGGGTTTACCCGGCATGTTGCCGGGTCAACCCGAAAACCCTTTTAATTTAAAAAATTTGGATTCCCGCCCGCTGCCCCTGCCCGCTCTGCCCGCGCCCCGGGCTGATGCCCCTCACCCGCTGCTCGCTGCCCCGCGTGCCTCGCTACCTGCCGCCCCTGCCCAAAAATTGACTATTTTTATAGAAGTTATGTTTGCACAAGCAAAAATATGTGATTGGTAAAGTCATCTAAAAATTTTGGAGGTGACAGGTGCCCCCTTCTTCCCCATCTAGTTTAAATCCTCTCTCTATTCTTTGAGAGATTATTATGTGCGGAGTCCGAATACAGATAATCGTTCGGTTTTGAGACTATGAGCAATAAAAGCACAGTAATGAACAATAAAAGCACAGTGGAGACCAGTAACTACGTTTTTATTATTTACAGTCATGAAATTGAACAGTTCTCTATGTCCAAACTCCGCTCAGAATTATCTCTCGAGGTTTTATTTTGAGCTATAATTAAGTAGAATATAAAATAAAAATCTATAAATTAATATTCATTTAAGTAGCATATAGCAATGAATTTTTTTATTTATAGTGCAAATTGAGAGAACAAATGTCTGTGTTATCAGCTTTCTTAGAAAGTGAACAGCATGGTCTCTTTTGGGGGATTAATGCAGCACAGTTGAAGAGTCCTACGACTTGGGAAATAGGACCTTTCAACGGTAATGGACAAAAAGACCACGATATATGAGTGGTACTAACGAGTTGAATAAATATTCCCAATGTCTTCAAAGCTTTTTCTCTTTCAGAAGAGCCAATAATAAGGGGAAACACAAGGAGAGATGCTCCATGCAGTGGAGGGGCCTAGAAGCAGAGCTGTCATGTCTTATACTCCTTAAAATCTACTTTTTTTGGTTTTCACAAGGGGTTCTTTTTCTTTTGTTTTCAGAGTCGTCAACGGGGCCTCTCGACAAAGACAAGAGCATTTATTTTAGCAGTGAGGCTGCAGGGATTCATTGAGCTTATGCAACATTTTGCGGCCTTAATATTGAAGTTATGAAGATGACATTACAATTAGGTAGTTTCGAGTCTGTCTAAAAGTTTAGAAGTTGATTAGGGAAGAACAAAATGATAATTTGAGAGCCCATAACTTCTTTGCTGGGGGAAAAAAAAGGGAGCTATAACTTCATTCAGTCATTTTGCGTGCCTTAATACTCTATTAGGAATATTATTTATAGAATTAATGGACTCTAATGACACATTGAACAATTAAGAACAATCTAATATGTACTAGTAAACAGTTAACTACCAATGTCTAGCTGAATCCAGTTTTGTCTATGGATTGCACCTTTGTAGGATTGCTTATGAAAAATAGATAGACAGAGGGGGGGGGGGGGAGAGAGAGAGAGAGAGCTTTTAATTTTATTTTTAATTGAACGAAGTACCTTGACATAATAATTGTGTCCTCAGGCTTGAACACTTATCCCTTATTTATAGGTTGATGTAGAAACATAGATATGTAAGAAAGTTTAATTAAAGATGAACGCATAAATTGTTCAGTATGCATGGCTCAATGATGACCTTCCATGAGATTGAGCTATGCTATGTATATCCCTTTCATTTCATTAGCTATGCATCATGACTTTTCATTTAAGGGCCAAACTTGAATAAAAATTGTCAGACAATTTAATTCATAGGTCAACCAAGATCCGACAAGCAGTAAAGTTTAGGATTCTTAATAAGTCTGCCTAATCAATTTTTGGGCCAAAAGGGTTGGCTAGTTGTTTCAAGTACTTCAAAAATTCTTAATTTGAGTAATATTAGATGGATGGTACTCTAATCTACCAGCACTATAGGAAAATGTACTATTTTTGGTGGCAAAATCCATTGAAAATCACTGCAGGAAACTATTATATTACCATCAAACTTTCCGGCAGATTTAAATGCACCAGTAAAAGCGGTAGACGAATCGGCAGATATTTCACTGGTATTTTATAGTAGAATTTCAGGCGTATTTTTTTTTGCAAATTTATTGGCATATATTCCAGTGGATAATTCACCATTTTTTATAATATTCTAACCCATTTTTCGCCAAAAATTACCGGCAAAATCTCTGACGTAAATTGCACCAACTTACTTAAACCCTATGAAACTTTCCAGCATATTGTCCGTCGGTATTGTTACCACCGGAAACTTCGCCAGAAAATTAGATAGAGAAAGCCATATTTTGCCCGCTCTATCGTATTTCTTCTCATTTTCTTTCCTCCTTGTTTCAGTTTCAATTCGCTACGCCCATGTCAGACACCTGCTCCGAACGCCGCCGCCATCGAGACTAGTTCGTTGCCGACATTCGTCACCGACATAGCCCATGTTCGCTGCCATCCATGCCGAAGTTCATCACCTCCATTGCTAACATTTGACACCTTATTTGTCGGAATAAACCGTAAGTATTTTCCTTTTGTCATGGATATTCTCGTTGGATATTTACAAGTGATTGTAGCATAGTTTTTGGATTTTATTGATGATATTCTTCTTGTTGATGAGTCTAGAGAGGGATTTGATGTGTATATTTTTAGTTGAGATTAAAATTCTCATATGTAATGAGATTACAGAGAGTGAGAGTGAGAGATGTGTATATTATTAGTTGATATTAAAATGCTAGAGATTAGAATGCTCTTACGGAATTTACTCCTAGAGATAAGATTTGAAATGAGCATATACGTGAAAATGTTGGAGAAGCTCTTATGGAAGATAATATTACAGAGAGTGAGAAATTTGCCTTAGATGGTTTGTAAAGATTAAAATGCTTATGAGTGGCTAGCTTTATTCTTAGAGACAAGATACGAAATAAACATATACATGGAAAATGTTGGAGGAGCTCTTATGAAAGATAATATTAGAAAGAGCGAGATATTTCCTTATATTGCATTGTCACGAAAACTACATTTTCACACATCAAGAAAATCAGTAAATCCGCTGGAAATATCTTTATCACAAACTATGTTTTTACACAGGTACCCCTTGAAGACCTATACACTCCTTTCATGGCGTGATAGGATTGAAGACCACAATCATTCTTGACCTAACTACGTTTTACCCCTAGTAATGACAAAAAGTTCTTTTAAGATATGCAATGGGGTTCAATGGTTATGCCTACACTTAGCAAGTGTTCTCTTGATCTAGGCTTCTCTATAATATACACAAAAAGTGGAAATGAAGGGGGTTTGGTTCAAAGTGATGAGGCCAATATCATGAACCTATTGGCCTTCAAACATGATATAGAGTTACCCAGTAAGGTCATTTTAAAAATATATTTGAGTTGTTGGTTAGGGAGATGCAAGAAAGAGATGGAGCTTCAAACCACTTTAAACTAATGGTTTTGGTTACAGATTCAATTCCTAGTGCACCTTACTTAGGTTGTAGGGGTGGATGAGATTAAGGTTAAAGCTTTAATTTTGGGTTAAGGATAAAGCTTTAATTTTCTACTTAGCTTTTCAAACATTGTTAATTCAGGCTCGTCACTTTGAGTTTTTAGAACGTCATCCTCTATATCACTATTTTGTTCTGAAGTGATATTAAAATTTGGAGGAGGATTTATCTTTTTATAATCGAAAGGAATCATTGCACCCCATACTTTTTATTCATCATCCAAATATGACTCTAATTCAATATATATCGGGGGTGTTTTTCTTTCAACTAAAGCAAGACATTGACCACATATTTTTTAGGCCATTCTCCTTGCTCTTTGAGAGAAAGTGTTTGGAGGCTGAAAGATCATGCCCTCGATGTCATCTTCACTGTCAGATTCTTTTCTTTATTTTCTTTTCTCTTTTTCTCTTTTATTTTCTTTTGACTTTTCCATTCCTTTTCCATTTTCATCATTTAATTTCACCTCCTTGATTGCAATTTTATCTTTAGAACAAGTAGTGGACCCTTTGGGTGCATAGTATATAGCATCTTCGTAGATCCTCAATCTCATGAATAGAGAAAGGTTGCAAATCACCCTGAATCACATATTTAATTCCATCTCATTGGTATAAGGTAGATGGAACCATCCTATATTCGTGGATTCAAGACCTACCTAAAAGCATATTGAAGGATGCCATCAAATCAATTATATAAATTTTAGCTTATATATTCAACTTTCCAATCTCTAATAAGAGTGTGATTAAAACTAAAGCTTTCTTGCTTCTTTCATTAAACCCATTTAATACTAGCTTATCAGGTAGTGAGCTTACATGTGTTTACTTTTAGATATGTGAAAGTCTTTACATTCATAATTTTAACCAATGCCCCCAGATCAATAAAGACTCTTGATAATCTAAAGTTTCACATATTTATGAAAATATAAAGTAGGTGGTTATAATCAGCAGTCACTACAAATAGATCCTAATCAAAAAAGGTTTCTCTCTGGATTTCTTCAAAATACAAAGTAACATCTTGGGAAGTTGTAGTTAACTGATCTAAATAAATCTTTGGGTCGAGAAGTACTTTAATTAAAGACTCGTTCATTTCTTATGAGATAACGAGGGCATTATAGATACTTAACTAAGTTGGAAATTTTTTAAGATGGGCTAGACATTGTAACCAAATTATGAAACATTAGGATTAGGACCTGGTGGATTAGAGGAAAACATTGTTTGTTAAGTTGAAGTGTGAATCAGATCATTAGATATGACTTGTTTGTCGTTTTCCTTGATTTTAAGCCTAAGCAATAAGACTTTATCATCATGAAGTTGTATCTCCATGATCTACTTATGAAGATAAACTATGGCGAGGTCTACGCTATCCTTAGGTAATGTAATGCCATTTTTTGATGGATAGTCTGAATATAAAAATTCTAAAATGTTAGGACTCCAATGGAAATTAATTTTGGGGTATCACTATCTACTACGATTTTAGGTTCATTATCCCCATTAAAGGTTAAATTCGAAGGATCAATTTTCAAGGAATTTTCATCAATCCTTACTAAATCTCAATTTTGATCTCTAGTAGATTCTAACTTAATTTCACTTTTATTACTAATTAATCATCATAATATACACAAAAGGATATTTTATTGATTTTTTTCCTATTTGTCTTTGATGGGGTAAAATAAAAGTTAGATTAAGATAGAGGGGATAGAGGTTTCACCCAGCCATCCGTCATCTGAATATATATCTCATCAATTATATATTTCCTCATCATAAATGTGTCACTCTATTTCTTCTTATTAATTACAGTAGTTCATAAAACTACTAGAGAGGAAATAATCTCAATGTCCTCTTGTGATGCCTCTAGCTCAACCTTAAAGATCAGGCACTAGGCTCTTATCAACTACTATTAAGAAAGGTAAAAAGAATTGTTAATCAACTTTTTAAATGCTCACAATAAAATAATATCATAATCAACTTCAATGGACACACAAATAGTAGAGTTATTACCTGAAATGAATTTTAAGGACCACTGATCTGAATCTACCAAGTATTCCTTTGGAATGATAATGTTTTTTTATTTGAAGTTTCTTTCAAGCTAGTCCTCAAAGCTAAAGCAACCTTCAATTGTATGGTCCAACAAGCAGTGGTAGGGGAAAAAATTTGGATTATCCCTCTTTTTTTTCCACTTCCGGCTTCTAGGCCTCTGTCAACTTGTAGTGTGCTTTCTTTAATAGACTCTTGAAAATTTTTCTTACTAACTCTCTCTTAAATGGATGAACTTTTTCCATCTTCTCTTTAAAGGATGTCAAGTAATGATCTCTACTAGGATAGGGGGTTACCTGAAATGGCTAAGGTGGAGGATCACTCGATTGGTTTTTCATTGGTTGTTTCCCCTTATCTACTATTGATATGGTTGCTAAATTTTTCTTAAGAGACTTTTGAAGCTTTACTACATTGTTTTCATCAGATTAATCCTTCAAGAATGGCATTCTAGAAGCCTCTTCTTATAGGTTGCTTACATTGTTAAGTAATTTCTCAAAAGCTTTATAGTAAACCCATTTAGGAGAAAAGAAAAATCCCATGAATATTCTTTAGCAAAATTTCCTTTATCTGTTGCTCTTATATCTAGCCTTCACACTTCATTGGAAGGTTTTGCCACCTTAATTAAAATGTATTCAACCAGAGACTCGCCTGAATTTTTTTTTTTTTTTTTACAACTAGAATGCCCACGGTAATATAATGTTGACTTCCAAAAAATCTCTTTAAGAATATACACTCCAACTCTTTGAATATCCATACTAAATCATTATGCATATCAACATACTATTTGCAAGTAATCTAGAAAGATTACAAATGATTTGGCAAAAAACCACAGTATCAGAACATCCAGTATTGCAACTGTTTGCACGAAAATGAGCTAGATGATGCCTAAGAGTTTCAATGCCATTAAAGACTTTAAATAATAGTGGCACAAAGCCCTTGGGATAACGATATGAATCAAACTCCTCAGGCAATTTTCTACCCTTTGGAATAGACACGATCCCTTATGTTTAGGTTGAGGCCTCCCTTACCTAATTTTTGATCATTTATTGGATGTCCTTTTCTGTCAATTCTACAAGGATTACAGAGATCATTGGGGTTAGCTCTTGCCTTCTACTTTGCTCACCAACTATATGCACTATTGGTTGTAGCTACTCAACTTTAGACTATTGTAGTTTGGCTAGCTCATCCTATATTTATGCAATTTTTAGCTGATCCTACATTTATGCAATTATTAGCATCATCTTTTTGACCTATTCTTGAGATTTCTTATGTGCTCATCTTTATTTTTGAGCCTAACTAACACATGTAAATTTAAATCTTTTACAAGTGAATCCTCTCTTTCTCTGGCTGAGCTCTGTTAGGGTCAACATCTGTGATGGATGATATGGTCTCTAACATAAAGAGGCAACTCGTAGAAACATACCCCTTAGTGGTCTCCATCAGATGATCATCCTATTCCTGATCAAATGCTTTAATTGCTTTTTTCTTTTTTAGTATATTCCTGACCTCCTGAACAACTTCATTAATGGGTCTTCCCTTAATGAACTAATGATCAATAGCTAAATAGCCGTTGTACTCCATCACCATGTCAAATTCTTTATTTTCTAACTTCTCTATGATTTGTTATATTTGAACTTCCTGAGTTGTACTAATGGACTCTTTTATCATATTATTTTCAACTCCATTCTTTTCATTATCCCCTACCTCTTCCCCTTTGACTATCCTTGGTCAGTAGTCACAAGAGTGGCATCCAGAATGGGTTATGAGATCTCCTTCTTTAGAGATATAGGAGGGCTATAAGAAGGTAGCTCTACTCCATCCAGTGAGGTGGAGACCTAAAAATTTTTGGCAGGGTCCCAATCTCAAACATAGATTTTTTCTTAACCATTACTACTTCTTTCAGTTTCTCATCATCCATATTAGAGGGAGTAGTGGGTAGGGGCGATAGCGGCCTCCCTAAGGAAATTTCTACATGGGGGACATCCTTTTGTGTCTCAGCAGATAGATCATTAATCTTATTCCCATTAATTGATAGTTTAAAGTTTTGAAAACTAATCCCAAACTGGATAGTTCTTGCACAAACGAGTTCTTCCATAGTCAGATCCTTTTCAAGGGAAAAGATGAGTTTTCCAACCATTTAAAGATTTTTATGTAATTGAGATGATTTGAATTAGTTAATTATTGAAATGAAATTTTGAAGTCATTAATGACTTCACTTCTTATCACATTTGTTAGGCTATGCAAGATATATCATAACATATAGAATTAAAACATAGAAATCATTTATGAGACTGTAAACTTAGAGTTTTGTTGTGTATGTTAAGCTACAAGAATATCTTGTATAACATACATCAACAAAATCTAAAATTTATCCTTTTTTTCTCTTAAGGGAATTTGAATTTTTTGGATTTAGTTAAATTTTGTTCAAATTTAGAACCCAACATGTTGGGTTTTCACCCAACATAAGGTTCATGAAATTGACATGGAAAATTTTGGAGTTTTGTTCTAACCCTCTCATTCCAACAATTAATCTGGGGCAAGATGTTAAGGCCTCAATTTTGTTAGAAATTCTTTTACTCGTTTCTCTTACTTGTTTTTTTTTTTTTTTTTTTTTTTTTTTTTTTTTTTTTTTTTTTTTTTGATGTTGGTCTTGCTCACTTAAGGAAGAAATGGGTAGAGAGACCAATAGACAGAAGGTAGTTCTAACTATCGATGTATTAAAATTTTTATTATTATTAAAAATGGAGAGAGATAAATCCCCAATGGATTCGCCATAAAATTATTTTCTTAAGAAGTGCACAAATTAATTATAATTAATTTTTTTTTGAAAAATTTAAATATAAATTTTTAAATTTTCAATTTTGAAGTCAAATATATCACTATGAAATATATATCACCTTGAAAGATGAAAAACTATTCTCTAATTTGTTCATGTTACAACTTAGTTTTCAAAACTATGATTTTATATCATATGAGTTTTTCATGATACCAAAACATTATTATGTTGATTATTATTTCTCCTAACATATATTAGAAAATTTTTTGTTTGTGTTATTTATGTGTACTAATGTTTCAGGAAAATCATATTCTAGACTGTCGAAGACTTCAAGATATATTACATTAGGGTTTCTTGTAATTGAAATCTATAATTTTTTTTTTTATTTTTAATGAGTCTGAGAGAGTGTGATTGTAATTGAATAATCGTGCACACACATACTGGGGGAGTGAATAAAACTCTTTTTTTAAACTAATCATACTGGACGATTTGATAAGATAGTTCCTCCATAACTAAATTAATCAAATTATGTCTTGGAAATTTTTTTGAACTGTTCGTACTATACGAAGTTAGATTCATACAGACGGTGTCCATAGTATAAAATGAATACATACAAATTTGCCTCGAATGAATTCACCATTTCATGAATTGATCGTACTGTATAAAGTGAGGTTCGTATAGATGATGTCTAAAGTATGAAATGGGTGTGTACCAGTTCTTCCCATAAATTTTTTGAATTATTTATACTGTATGAACTTGGGTTCATATATACAACATCTAGAGTATGAAATGGGATCATCATGCTTGTACCATACAAAGCATGATTTCCTTAAATAGTTCGTGTTGTATGACATTGGGTTCATATAGATGATTCATAATGTACGAAATGGGTTCGTACGAAATTGTACTGGATGAACTTATTTAATTTTGAAATGCTCATACTATACAACTGATAGAGTATGAAATCAGGTTCATATAGGATCATACATGAATTTTGAACTATTCGTACATACGAAGTTCTATTGTATTATAAGATACAAGTACATTTATCTTGAAATTTTTAGTTTTTTGGATAATTTTTCTTGTTATTCATATTTAAGAGTCCTAAAAACTAAAAATTCTACTTTTACAAATTTTCTTTTTGGAGTGATGCAGAGATTATTTGAGTGTGTTTGGGGGTGAGGGTTTAGAGATCTTGCAAGTGAAAATTATAAAGGGTTCATAAGGTTGCTCAAAGATGATGATCTCTTTGTATATTCTTCAAATCTTTGTCCTACTTCTTTGATGAATCTTGAGAGAAGATCTTTGTAGGAGATTCAGTACTCTGCTGTCACTAAGTGGATGAGAAAGGACATCAGTATTCTACCATTTTCAGGAGGGTGAGAAAGGACATTGGTACTCTACCATCACCAAGAGAGTGAGAAAGGACATCGGTACTCTATCACATTGGGGTTGGTGGAAGAGAGGTTATTGTAAGGGCTTCTCCGCCTTATTATAGGAGCAAAAGAAGAGTCACATTGGTATAGTGCAATACCTGAAGAATGACTCTTCAGGGAGTGGACGTAGGTCTAATTAGATCAAACCACTATAAAATTTGGTATTTTTATATTTCTTTATTTTTTGCAAAATTAATTTTAGTGGTTAAAAAATTATTTTAAGAAGATTTATCATTGTGCAAATAATCTTAAATCGATTTTCAAAAATTTAAGAGAATTTTTAATTTACCAATTCACCCCCTCTTAATTAGCCTTGGGACAAATCTATTATGTCTAAGAACCTAATTGAACTTTCAATTCATATTACAAAATTGTAAATTTTATCCTCATTAACATAATCAAATTTAAGAAAAAAACTACATATGACCCTTAAGGGCCTTAACATTATTTGATCAAATATTTAGTTAAATTAATATGGATGTGTTATCAGTAGTTTCATAGTAGAAGTCATAATGATAAATGACGTGTCTTCCTAATAAAAGAAAACATCATTTACTATTAATTAAATATTTGAGTATGAAGATAATGATTTTCTTTTAATTTTAATTTTCCCCAAATAATAATATGCTCCCATCCTATTTAGGTGTTAAGTAGGATGGGGTTTATTTTATCTCGATTCTTATCTCCCAACCCTTATAGTTAATTACATCATAGAAAGTTTATGCCTCCTATGAATATTCTAAATTAAAATAATAATACAAATTTTATCTTTGGATTTTCTAAGAGTGATATGAAAGGAGTGAGGTTAGAATTTTAAATAAAAAATTAGATCAATTTTTGAACACTTATTTTGGAGTCCAAAGGATGAGACATAGGAGGTATATTTGGATACTGAAATAATTCAGAAATGCCACAATCTATCCTATGTTGAGCTTTAAATTTTGGGTGAGAGAATTTTAATTAAAGTTAACATTTTATTAAGAATTTGGAACTAAATTCTTGATATTGGGGACTTATAATTTTGGGTTTGCCCAAAGCCTAGATTTAAGTTAGGCACTAAATGATAGTGATCCAAACCTAACTAATGAAATTATATTTTGGGCTTGTCTTGTCATGGGTTAGAGATCCACCTAAACCACCTAGGCACTTGAAACTATGTATCTGGTTATTATGAAAGATGGGTAGGATTTATTGTTTAAGTTTTGAAGAATTTGGGGCTAAAATATAGAGAAGGTCATAATTGGACTCTTTAATTATGTAAGGTGATAATGCTTGATACAATTAAATTTTATTTATCTTTAATTAGTTTCTAATGCAATGTATACTGATTGACCTTATATACAAAATCATATGATAAGCTTTAAAAATTAGGCTAAAGAAAATATTTGTTCTTTGAAATATATAATATTCCTTAGAAAGAGCTGCACTCTAATAGGTAAGGTGATCTGTTAGGACCTACAAGTGAGGAGGTGCCTAGCAAAGAGAGAAGGTCAATATGGAAGCATGGGAACCCACTAGCATGCCCAAGCTTAATTCTTAGGAAATATTTATTTTTCTATATGAGCCTAATAATTTTTTATTTAGTTACAAGTAGAAGACATTTTTTCATTATCCTTAAAAGCTAAATCATGTTTTAGGCTATAATAAACATTGCATATAAGAAAGAAATCTAGAAATACATGTAATTTCTATGGTGTAACCAATTTAAACAATCATCAAATCAAATTATGTCAAATGAGTAGAAATGTCCATGTAGCTCTAGTGCCACTTAATATACAATCTAGGATATGCAGAAATTAAAAGAGACCTGACATCATTGACAATATCCAAGATTCTAATCTTACATAATGATGCAAGTGTTAAAATGGGATATTTTTCTCTCTTCACTCCTTCAGCTCTTTCCCTTGGGATCCTTGGATCTGTGGGGTATGGATATATATCTAAACGAAAAGAACTGCTCAAAGGGGTGTTTCTTTTCAATTTGGATTTAAAGTCATCCTAATTTGGATCTCCAAATGGAAGGATACCCTCCCCAAAGGGGTGTTTCCTTCTCTTTTGAATCCAAATTGGATACTAAAATATCCCATTTTAACCTACATTCACAACTCTTTCTTTTTAATTTATATTTATTAAAAAATTAAATGACTCTAATATAACATATACATTATCCTAAGTAGTTCATATATAAATTTATTCAAATCACAAGATTAATATGATCAATTTCTCATAACTGATCCACCACATTCACTTGGCTAAGCTTCTAAATTTTAAAAGGGGCTTAGCAATTTTAACACCTATAACATTTTTCATTAATCACATATTTTTATATGCCCCATTTATATAGCCTTGCATAAGTATGTCCACCTATAGAAACTTTATTAGCATCTAGTTCATCCTAACCTAGGGGAAATCTAGCCCTTATCACATCATATCATAAGTAGTATGGTAGAAAAGAACATCACATCAATAGGCAACATAAACCACATCAAACCATATCAACCAACATACTAAGATAACTGTGTGAAATCCACAAAAATTTATGTCACACAAAAAGTAAGTATAAAAGAACAACATCCTAGCCTAAATGTAGGATTAGTTATCATAACAAGCCATCTATAGTGTGTGCATCGGGCTATGTGGTTTGTATGTGTCCTAAATGGATTAGTAATAAAGTTTTCCATTGTTTTATTTTATTTTGTTGTAGGTTAAGGGGAATTTAATTTGAGTTTAAATATTAATATTTTAGTGTTTATTTTAGGACGAGTTTTAAGTATTAAAGTTATTAATTATTGGTTTTCTAAGATCCTAAATTTTAATTAGGTGTTTAATCCTTAAGTATCAAATTTAATACACTTATGGTCTCCAAAATGAAATCTACATAAGGTATGGAGGGTACAATTAATTAGTGATTTATGTTCAATTATTTAGGTTGAATAATAACTATCTTTGTTAATACTAAGGTCATGAGGTTTATTTCACTCTCTTTGGTGCTAACTTAATTGCATCGTAGACCCTGCTCAATAATAATTTTTTGAGTTTAGGTTTGATATAATTCATTAATTATTTGTCTAGATTTACGATTATCTTATTAATGACTTATTAAGCTTATAATTTATAATTTTCATTCTACTAAATTCATTTGAGGTGTTGTTATAATATGCACGAGGACCATGGCCTCCTTAGAACATCTAGCCCTACAACTCGAAGCAGTCTATCCTAAAAACTTCATTGGTGGAATGTTGGTTACTTATTTAAATGTTGGTTCATTGATTTGTTTGATTAGATTAGTGATTTGCTGAAGATTTTGTCATTTGTTGATTTTTGGTATTTTATGGAATATTTTAAAGCATTAAATAAAGATCCATTTTTTTACTTTTTAATTTTCTTTAAGTTCTAGAGTTTTTTATATTTTTAATAAATATTTGACAATATGATGAGTAAGATGCTAATGAGTTTATTGGATAAGGAATTTTTAGTAGTTAGTTATAAATTTTTAAAGTTATAAAGTGTTTTTAAATTGAGGTTATTCAAAATGTTACCTTTTTATTTTTAATGAATTATTATGAATTGGTACTTTTCATAAATATTAGACCCAAGGGTGAGTACAATGCCTTTGAGTTTGCTCTATTTGGAGTTTTTTCTAATTAATTATGAATTTAGAAAGTTTAGTTCAGGATATTGTAGGGCTCAAGGAAGGTTTTTGAACTCCTATCTTTGATTTTAATTAAAGTGATTTATAAAATTTTTTGAATAAAAATGTATTTTTATTAGATTTTATGATGTTTTCAGCACATAAGTTTTAATATGTTATTATACACTTTATTCTAAGTATTTTGTTTATATGAAATTAAAGTTTCAATGGTTGATTTTTTATGCAAATTTTTTAGCATATAACTAGTTTGAGGCTTTTTTGGCAATTGCAGAAGTTTTATAAAAGTCTTATTATGTTAATATGAATGCCAATCTAAAGCTAAAATCTGAAGGTGAAAGGTTCAGTGGGTATAATGTCATACAAGCAATGTGGCTTTTTACTAGCAATTCATGCATTATTTGAATAGTGTATTGAAGTTATAATTTAGTTTCACTTGTATTTGCATTACACTGTTAAAAGCATGGTATTGGAGATGTTCTAATATGTGAAAATGTACACTCTTTGATATATTATAAGGACCCTACATGCTTTATTTTGGCCCCATCTTCCTAGTGTTGAGAGGTTATGTGTCATTATTCTATCATAATTTTAGACACATTTGTAGAAGCAGATGTGGTAGGTTATTTATTTTTTATTTTTTGTTAAAACCCATAGAGGGGCCTACGCGTTAATATTCAAAAGAACGATTACAATGTCCTTAGAAGGATCTTCCATCTCGCTACTGCTCAGGAGAGCTACAAGAGAAATCAAAATAAACCCTAAGAGCCGGTGGTTCCTTTTTCTAAGATTACAAAAAAAACTTAAATAAAAGCTCGGGCTGCAAGCAGGCAGCACCCAAAAAAGGAAAGAACAGATCAAACTCATTCAGAACAATCTTCCTACAAAAAAATTGATCAAAATTCGAATAGCTCGGAGAAATAAGAAATGAGAGAACCTTGAAATCATTGAAGCTCCAAAAAACTGAATAGATATTTTGCCTGCAAGGAAAACTCCAAAAAAAAATATATTAGAGAAGCAGTAAATAGAACAAAACTTAGACCAATCAATATAAATCCTGTAGAGAGCCATGTCGGCATTATCTGAGGGAAACCCCTGCAGATCACTTAAGAGAGGAATAATATAGGATTTGCTTGAAATAACCAAATTGATCATAACCTGAAAAAGGTTCTCCATCATAATCACCTTACTATAGACAATTCTTCTCTTAGGTAACCCAAAAATACAGAAGACAAAATTCAACTCACCAGTAGCCATCCAGATACTATCAGTAAAATAATTCTGTATGCTATAGGGGATAGACAAATTTGAAATACTCACCATCTGGGAATTATAAACAAAAAAAATGCAGCAGAGAAAAATTCCAGCCAAAAACAAGCCAAAGTAACCCAAAAAACCAATTCACCCCCGTAAAAACCCACACCGACAAATAAAGAAAACTATTAAGATACCCCAGCAAACAATGGCAATAACAAATCATAAAACACGAGCAGGCAACAGGAATAAAAAACTCACAACCAGAGTAGCTAAGCATGACAAATATTAGGGAGACCATTCTTATCCAGAATAATCATGCCTCTAAGAGGGGGAGGTAGATTAGTCACAGGCAATTCTTGAATAGTATCACTTTTGGGAGCTAAAGTTAGCCAACCAGTCGGCACAGGCATTTCCTTCATGATAGATATGGGAGATATTAAATGTAAGCATAGCAAGCATCATCTTAATTTTCCTGATAGTGTAAAAGTCTTGTGGGGAGCCAGCATTGTTATCAGATATCACATGAATAACAAGTTCAGAGTCAACCTCAATATTCACATGATGAAAACCCATTCTCAAGAAAAGATCTAAACCATAAGATAAACCCAGCAGCTCGGCAGTCAACATAGAACAAAAATTCAGAGGCCCAGAGAAAGCAGCCATAGGATTACCAAAATGATTGCATATATATGCCACCCATACCAGCAGAATTAACACCAACAGAATCATCTGTATTAAGTTTCACATAAGGAAAACTGGGTTTAAGCCATCTAACAATACGGTCCAGCTTTCCCGCAATAGCAATATCAATATTTAACCCAAAATTATTGGCTAAACTATTACAGTTTCTAAAGTTTTTAGAAGAGATAAGGTTGATAGAGAGCAATTGTAGAACCTTATATCTAATATTGATAATAATCTGATTAGCATTCATCTTAATTTCATTGTGCTTGGAATCATTTCTAGCTTTCCAAAGGTACCAAATTATCAGAATAGAAAGTAAGTCCTGAAAAAAACCTTTTCCCTTAGTAAACCACATTTTAAGAATATCAACCAAAGCCCAATTAGCATTAAAAGCACACAAACCAGACAGATTAAAGAAATGGAACCAAACTCTGCAAGAAATAACATTATTAACAAAAACATGTTGAATGCTTTCAATATTGAAACAACATTGACATTTAGAAGCAAAACTAAATCCTTTCTTCCATAACAAATTATCCACAGGCAAATAACCTTTAAGGCATCTCCAGGTTAATAATGAATATGATAAAGGAATAGTGTTATGCCAAAGAGCCTCAAAGATGTGGGAGGTCTCACCTTTAACTCTAATATCCTCTCAAATCTTTTTAAAATTGAATTCACCAGTAGACGATAAGTTAAAAAGAATTTTATCTTTCATCTGTAACTATAATGGAATTTGAATAATTTTATCAATAATATCTTATGGGACCACCTCCTGAAGTTTAGATAGGTTCCAAACACCATTGTGAAAGAATTCATTAACTCTAGTGTTAGTGATGGTATGGGTGTAAAGATAATTATCAATAGAGGAAAAACCCAACCAATTATCTTGCCAGAAAGAAACCTCCCATTACCGATCCCCCATTGAATATATTGTTCAGCATCCCACTTAATTTTGTAAATCCTTTTCGAAATAGAGGAATCAGATGGTTTGTAATGAAAAATCAGAGGATTAATTCCCTTACAATATTTAACCTTCATAAACTTGGCCCATAGACTACTATTAGATCTGAAACCAAACCACAATTTGTGAGAAAAAGCAAGCACAGTGTAAGAAATGGACTTGCAGCCAAGAGAACATTCTTTATAGACCCCACGCAATTTTCTCCAAGTCGCCCAATTAATATAGGCCTTGTTGTTAGTAGCACCCCAAAAAACTTGTTTATCGTTTTTTTCATTCTCATACAAACAGTTGAAGGAGGTTGCAAAGTATGAAATATAAATATAGGAATAGAACTAAGAACACTTAATCAAATTTAATCTCTCTCCAAAAGAAAGGAAATTCGAGGACCAATTCAAATTTTTTTTTGGAAATATAGTAAAAATATTGTCAAAAAGCATGGTTTTTTTCCTACCTTTAAGAAGAGGAGTTCCAAGATATTTAATAAGAAGAAAAGACGGGTTAAAACCACAAACTCTTTTGATCTTGCTCAATATGCTACTATTCACAGATTTGCCAGTGATAAAGTTACTCTTCTCCCTATTAATAGATAAACCACTAGTATTCTAAAAATCAGCTAAAAATTGTGCCAAAGTTTTAACATTTTTCATAGAAGCATTAGAAAAAATAATAAAATCATCAACAAAACTAAGGTGAGTGATAGGAAAGCCACCCAACGTGCAAAAAGTAAGGTTAAGATACCTTCTGTAAAGATTCTCCAACCCTTTGGAGAGATATTCCAATGCTATAATAAACAGAGAGTGGGATCACTAAAGGAAAATCACCCAAAACCGGCAGTTTTTTCCGGCGGTTCTAGTGAAAAAAATTGGCAGTATTTGAATATACAGGTGGCTTTGCAGCGAGTGGGGAACCGCCAGAATAAATGGCATAGGAAACTATTTTCCGGTGGTTTGTACCGACGGCTTAATTAGCCGACGGATTTTCGGCGGCCCATACCGCCGGTTATTCCACAGCTTTGTACTGGCGATGTTCCAGCCAATGTACCACCGGTCAGGTTACCGACGGCGTCCCGGCGGTAGTTCAAAGACGGCCTAGTAGCGTCGGTAAATTGCTTGTACTACACTGGCGGTCAGACCGCAGGTCGTAACGACGGTCTAGACCGTCGGGCTTTCAACGGATAACCGTCGGCCACAGTCAGGTAACAGCCGGCATAATATCGGCGATTTAATGAAGTTACTGACGGCTTTTTATAATCCGTCTGGTATCGTAGTTACACTGCGGTACTGAAATCACTTAACAACGGCAGTGTACGCCGTCGTTACACCGCCGGTATTTTTGACATCCGGCGGTTTCACCGGCGGTCCAATGACCGCCGCTAATACCGACGGCATAAACTTAAATAACCACCGGTAGGCCGCTGGTAATATCCGGCGGCCAAACCACCACCTAAACCGCCGTTAGTACCAGCAGCTATAGAACCACCGGTCATGGCCGCCAATAACAGCTGAATTTCATATAGTGGATAAAGGGTCCCCTTGTCTAAGACCACGCTATGATGTAAAAAAAATCATGATTGCTACCATTTATAATAACAGAGAAGAAGCAGTTTTCAATGCTATTCTTAATAAGCATAAGAAAATACTGATTAATGCCAAACAGAGACAAAATATTGTAAAGGAAATCCCAATTCAAATTATCATATGCCTTAGTAATATCAAGTTTAAAAAGGATGTTACCTCTAATACCTTTAGCATTAATATCATGAACTATCTCTTGAGCTAACAAAATGTTATCAAAAATGCTCTTGCCTTTAACAAAACCAGTTTGGTTGGAGAAAATAATTCTTGACAAAATTACAGATAATCTAAAGGTAATAATTTTAGACACAAGTTTGTTAAAGAAAGTACAAAGACTAATAAGTTTAAAATCATTCCAATAACTAGTATTATCTTTTTAGGAGTAAGGAAAATATTAGTGGATGAAAAGAATTTAGGATAAGGAATACCACTAAAAAAATCAAGCACAGCTTCCACCACCTCAATTTTAATGATATCCTAAGTTTTAATAAAAAAATTTATAGTAAAACCATCAGGCCCAGCCATAGAATCACTATTCATGTCTTTTATAGTGCACTAAATCACATCTTTCTTAGGAAGTTGAGTAAGCAAAAGATTGTCTTCCTTACTCACAAGTTTAGGGATGACATTGGAGTTAGTAATAGAAATAATAGGATTGGCAGCATTGAAAATATCTTTAAAATACTCCACACCTGAAGTAACAATGAAATCCTTCATATCATAAACACAACCTTGGTTATTAACCAACCTGTGAATATGACTTTTAATTCTTTTTTTATTAGCTAAAGAATGAAAGAAAGAAGTATTTCTATCTCCTTCCAAAATGATAGAAGTAGAGGCCTTTTGTTTCCAAAAAATTTCTTTCTGATTTTGCAAATGGAAAAGATGAAGTTTAGAATTATCAAGATTATATAGGTCATCACTAGATGGATTCTCCAGAAATAACTTATCCACCACCAAAATCTTATCTTCAGCCTCTTTAATATTATCAAAAATATTTTTAAAAGATATGCTTATTCCACCATCTAAGGAGTTATTTAAGTCTACTTAATTTAGCCCAGAGCCTAGCCAAGCCATGAATATTGTTATCAGGAAAGACAGCGGCATGCCAATTATTTGCCACTGCATTAAAAAAACCAGCATGATTAATTTACATATTTTGAAATGTAAAAGCCAAGGAACCCTTCAAGTTGTTATCAGAGATATTCAGAAGCAGGGGTGCATGGTCAGATAAGGTTCTACTCAAATGTTGAACCTGAGTCATATTAAAATTAGTGATCCAATCATTATTGAAAAGGATTCTATTGAGTTTTTGCCACATCTTAAATCTACTCCAAGTAAAAGAACTGCTATAGAAACCAATGTCAGTTAAATTGTAATTAGAAATCATATGATTAAAATCATCCATAACATTCACATTCAGAGGGTTCCCCCCTTTCCTTTATTTTTTTTGAGAGAATGCATAAATTGCATTAAAATGAAAATGTAGAAAACCTAATACAATCTAGGCAAAAGAACCTACTGATTCCTTTTCCCAAAAGAAAAAAGGAACTTATTAAAGATAAATATGTTAATTTAAACTTCTAATAACTGAAATGAAATCCACTATTCTCTATTTTGAAACTGTTGAGATGCAGGGGATACCAAAGAATAAAATAACCCGAGGGTTGATTAGTATCCCAGAGTTCCCATCCAGTTAGAGAATAATATTAAAGTGATCACCAGTTACACACCAAGGGCCATTAGAGTTGTGAGCAAAATCAGATAAGCACTCCCATAGAGGAAAAATCTATCCAGTCTAGTAGAAGTCGCATACAAAAAAGAAGCACTAAAAATAAAATTGTTATAGGAAATTTGGACATGAACAACTTGTTGAAAATAAGAAATAATAGTAACATTAAAATGATTTTTCCACATAATCTAAATTTTATTAGAACAATTAGCAAAACTACTATGAAAACCCAAACGAGAAGCAATGGAAGCAATTTTACAGAATAGATAAAAGGTTCAAGTAAAACCAGAAAGTAAATATTATGCACACGACATAAATTCCTGACACGAGTCTTAGAATCAAACCCCACAATCCCTCTCACATTCTAAATAAGGGCTTTAATCATTTGAACCTTTGATATTAGTTTGAGCCCTAATAGAACGAGGGGTATCCGGTAATGTGACTTTGCCATTTTTTTTTCTTTTGCACTTTGGGAGAGCCATCCTCCTCATTGGTTTTACCATTCTCAATAGAAGCAGATGAAGAAGTAACCTCCCCACTACCTTTATTATCAAAATTTTTCATAGAATTAATCGGATTTTTACTAGGGATATATTCCCCTTCTTCGCATTCCTCCAAATACTCCTTACCCTTATTAATATTTTCAGGAAAAAGCATAAGATTCGGAGATTCAACATTATTAAGCATAGAGTCAACTGAAATAACAATATTAAGAATTTCTTCACTTTCTTTACTATGATTTTCATTATCAACCAACTCTTTCACAGGAGAGATGCTAGGAGATTTATTTAAAACCACTATATTATTCGAGGCTATGATAGAATCATTTCCAACCCTCTAAACATTGGAATGGTTTTCACCCTGAGTTATAGGAGTCATGAACTCAGCTTTTTTGTTCACGACAGCCGTATTTCCCACCATTCTAGTGGAGTTGTTGGAAACTTTCTTAAGCTCCGGATGAAGTTTAAAGCATTCAGACATCGCATGACCGTGGGCTTTACAGTGGTTACAAAAATTAGGTACATTTTCAAATTCGACCTTTTGTAAATAACCAAAAGTTTTAGATCCAACCCAGACATCCTTTGCAAGCTTCTTAGTAATGTCATCTTCGACTAAAACCCGAGCCACCGACGACCTGGTTCTAAAGGCAGTAGCTTGATCCATTTGTAAGGGCCCACCAAATATCAAACCAAGAGCATGCAAGACTTTAGAATTAAAAAAATGAAGTCTGAGATTTGGAAAA
Organism: Dendrobium huoshanense; assembly: GCA_016618105.1. Classification (NCBI taxonomy): domain Eukaryota; kingdom Viridiplantae; phylum Streptophyta; class Magnoliopsida; order Asparagales; family Orchidaceae; genus Dendrobium; species Dendrobium huoshanense. The sequence goes on from CM028357.1 coordinate 32,146,100, forward strand.
GAAATCCAGAGAGGCACTATTGGAGATTCTTCTTTGACATCAAAGAAAGACGTTCACTTCAAAATACATATTTGATAGTTAAGTATGAAATAAGATCTACGGGCAAAAACATGACTATAGTCCAGATCATTTGAAAGTTGTATAACAACATGTTTAGAATCCAATAAACCAACAAAAAAAAAACCGTAAGCTTAAGATTTCTGAAGAAAGCTCAAATCGCATCAAGATTAGGACGCCGGACACAGAACTTACCAACCAGAGTAAAACGAAAGGGGGAAGCAAGTTTTAAAACTTCATTATCAGAGATCATCAAGACAGCCGGCACTCCGTTAAAAGTAGTTTGAGTAAGAGAAGGTAAGATATCACCTGCCGATCCAGAAAGAACGTCTTTAAAAGATCTTGATTTAGTAGGAGAAGGAACATCTGAATCTAAGTTGAAGAAGCCTTTGTTTGGATATTGAGTCTGAGAGGCAACATATCCCCAAGGAGTTGAGGAGGAACCCCCGCCATTGCAGCAAGGCCCTAAAGGGCCAAAAACCAGCTCGAACACCAGCAGAGACGAGAGCAAAACGATCGCCCAAAAACCCTCTTTGGAAAAGCACGGAGAGGGAGGGAGTAAGAAAAACCCTAGAAATGCCCTAAGCAGGTGTGGTAGGTTGAATAGAGGTATAAGTGAAAGTGGAGTTATAAGTATGTATCATAACATGTGCATTTTAATCTTTTCTTACATATGTTAATACTTCAATAAGTTTTGTATAAGAAATATTTTGAATGAACCTTGATAAAATATGAAAGTTAAGTGCAAGTGAACCTATGATAATAAGTGTTCTATAATGCATCTGAACACTCTCAAAAAGTGACTTGAAAGGTGCAAATCGGGTTTTAAAATCATAAGTCATATATTATTATTAATTTATTTATTATTTACACATCATTGTATTTATTTAAATAATTAACTACTATTGATATTATGATGGGTTGGGAGAGGTCTACCAAATTTGTTATGCCCATCCTACGATATTTTTTGATATTTCAAGAAAATTAAAATGTCTAGTATATTAGAAAAGGGTAGAAGCAGACTCTTAGAGAAACAAGTAATATTTTGAATCCAATATTTAATTATTATTATGTGAAGAACTTCTTGAGCTAGATTAAGGTACATATATCATAATGAAATGAGATACATTGAGTTTTTTTTTTTTTTTTTTTTTTGAATTTAATAGTTGTAATGGTTTTCTCTAATAATGGTTTGACCTATAACTACATGATTATGATTTCTAATCCTTCCATTAGATCCTATGGAATCACATCCCAAGTATTTAGCTGCCAAAGGATAAAATCTTATAAGAATTTGGTAAATAAAATGATACCCTAGTAACTTTTAATTGTATTTGTTTTTAAATCTGCACTTAAAGTGGGTCATTAAGCCAAATCAATAGGATTGAAAGGTCTTGAAATCAAGAAAGATCGCATATGCTCAAGATATAGGTCAGCTAATCACTAACTTAATGTTAGCCAATCATGTCTTAGTGTCAAACATATTGTAACACTCGAAAAAATATTATAGAAATCCATGTTGACCAACTAGTCAAATAAAATTTTAAAATTCAAATTAATGTTAATAGAAAGGCACATTAATTTCACGTCTTTGTTCAATTATTAAACAAATTGTGCTCAACAAACATATAGGGAACTAACAATAATTTAGGAACTTTTATTAGGTCTGGTGTAAGGATGTAGAGGAGCGTCCGGTCGGAGGTAAAATCCCGCCAAAAAACTTGGTATTTGCTCGGTATTACTAGGTATTATTTGGTAATAACGAGGAATACCGCTTTGTGAAGATCAATACCGAGTTATATTGAGGTATACGGAGCAATACCGAGTTGTACCGAGTTTTTTCTAGGAAAAACTCGGTACAACTTTTGTATAACTCGGCATTGCCCGGTATAGCTCGGAATAACTCGGTATTGGGTCTTCTCATATTGGTGGTCCTCGTTATTGTTTGGTATTGCTCGGTATTTCTCGTTTTTTGGTGCGATTTGGCCTCCGACCGGACGTTCCTCTACGTCCGGTCGGAGGACGTAATAATTGTTCATAATTTAGAGGGCCGATGTCCATCCTAGATGTCATCTTATTTCTTACAAAGTATGCCAATTTAATGTAACGATTTTCAATTTATTTATTTTTGTTCGAAAGGACCTCATTCAACCCAAAATTATATAAAAAGAAAATTCTATTTTGAAACATGGGGTGGTCATATTAACAAAGGAAGAGGGGTGTAAGAATATTCACTAGCAAAATTCAAAGGATGAAGAACAATCGAAGATCCAAGTTGTGAAGCAAACCTGAGGTGGATAAGAATTTTGATATTTAAATATTCACTAGCAAAATTCAAAGGCTTTAGCCGGCAGTATTTTTTTAATGAATTTTATTTATTCCGTCTGGCGTATTTTTTTCATCGGAAGATTTTTCCGACGCTCAATTTACCGTCGAAAAGAATTTCCGCTAGAATTTCGTCGGAAACTTCCAAAACCACCAGAAAATGAAGAAATTTTCGGCGGAAAATCTGCCGGTAATAAGTGATTTTCATGTAATGTTTATTGGTAAATTCATGAATAAATGGTGAAAGGCTATAGTTTCTTGAACAATCAAAATTTAAGTTTTAACTATGAAGTTTCTCTAAAAAATACTTTGCTCTGATCATTCACATCTTTCATCACTACAAGCAGCATCCGACGTCAAATTGAGGAACTTTTATTCTATCTAGTGAACGTACGCAGAGAAAGGTTCGGTTTTAGCCAAAAAGCGCCTATACCGAGTTTTTTCAAAAAACTTGGTACAGGCGCGAAAAACTCGGTACAGACGCTTTTTTGCCTAAAACCGAACCTTTCTCTGCATACGTTCACTGGATAGAATAAAAGTTCCAAATTAAATATTTGAGTATGAAGATAATGATTTTCTTTTAATTTTAATTTTCCCCAAATAATAATATGCTCCCATCCTATTTAGGTGTTAAGTAGGATGGGGTTTATTTTATCTCGATTCTTATCTCCCAACCCTTATAGTTAATTACATCATAGAAAGTTTATGCCTCCTATGAATATTCTAAATTAAAATAATAATACAAATTTTATCTTTGGATTTTCTAAGAGTGATATGAAAGGAGTGAGGTTAGAATTTTAAATAAAAAATTAGATCAATTTTTGAACACTTATTTTGGAGTCCAAAGGATGAGACATAGGAGGTATATTTGGATACTGAAATAATTCAGAAATGCCACAATCTATCCTATGTTGAGCTTTAAATTTTGGGTGAGAGAATTTTAATTAAAGTTAACATTTTATTAAGAATTTGGAACTAAATTCTTGATATTGGGGACTTATAATTTTGGGTTTGCCCAAAGCCTAGATTTAAGTTAGGCACTAAATGATAGTGATCCAAACCTAACTAATGAAATTATATTTTGGGCTTGTCTTGTCATGGGTTAGAGATCCACCTAAACCACCTAGGCACTTGAAACTATGTATCTGGTTATTATGAAAGATGGGTAGGATTTATTGTTTAAGTTTTGAAGAATTTGGGGCTAAAATATAGAGAAGGTCATAATTGGACTCTTTAATTATGTAAGGTGATAATGCTTGATACAATTAAATTTTATTTATCTTTAATTAGTTTCTAATGCAATGTATACTGATTGACCTTATATACAAAATCATATGATAAGCTTTAAAAATTAGGCTAAAGAAAATATTTGTTCTTTGAAATATATAATATTCCTTAGAAAGAGCTGCACTCTAATAGGTAAGGTGATCTGTTAGGACCTACAAGTGAGGAGGTGCCTAGCAAAGAGAGAAGGTCAATATGGAAGCATGGGAACCCACTAGCATGCCCAAGCTTAATTCTTAGGAAATATTTATTTTTCTATATGAGCCTAATAATTTTTTATTTAGTTACAAGTAGAAGACATTTTTTCATTATCCTTAAAAGCTAAATCATGTTTTAGGCTATAATAAACATTGCATATAAGAAAGAAATCTAGAAATACATGTAATTTCTATGGTGTAACCAATTTAAACAATCATCAAATCAAATTATGTCAAATGAGTAGAAATGTCCATGTAGCTCTAGTGCCACTTAATATACAATCTAGGATATGCAGAAATTAAAAGAGACCTGACATCATTGACAATATCCAAGATTCTAATCTTACATAATGATGCAAGTGTTAAAATGGGATATTTTTCTCTCTTCACTCCTTCAGCTCTTTCCCTTGGGATCCTTGGATCTGTGGGGTATGGATATATATCTAAACGAAAAGAACTGCTCAAAGGGGTGTTTCTTTTCAATTTGGATTTAAAGTCATCCTAATTTGGATCTCCAAATGGAAGGATACCCTCCCCAAAGGGGTGTTTCCTTCTCTTTTGAATCCAAATTGGATACTAAAATATCCCATTTTAACCTACATTCACAACTCTTTCTTTTTAATTTATATTTATTAAAAAATTAAATGACTCTAATATAACATATACATTATCCTAAGTAGTTCATATATAAATTTATTCAAATCACAAGATTAATATGATCAATTTCTCATAACTGATCCACCACATTCACTTGGCTAAGCTTCTAAATTTTAAAAGGGGCTTAGCAATTTTAACACCTATAACATTTTTCATTAATCACATATTTTTATATGCCCCATTTATATAGCCTTGCATAAGTATGTCCACCTATAGAAACTTTATTAGCATCTAGTTCATCCTAACCTAGGGGAAATCTAGCCCTTATCACATCATATCATAAGTAGTATGGTAGAAAAGAACATCACATCAATAGGCAACATAAACCACATCAAACCATATCAACCAACATACTAAGATAACTGTGTGAAATCCACAAAAATTTATGTCACACAAAAAGTAAGTATAAAAGAACAACATCCTAGCCTAAATGTAGGATTAGTTATCATAACAAGCCATCTATAGTGTGTGCATCGGGCTATGTGGTTTGTATGTGTCCTAAATGGATTAGTAATAAAGTTTTCCATTGTTTTATTTTATTTTGTTGTAGGTTAAGGGGAATTTAATTTGAGTTTAAATATTAATATTTTAGTGTTTATTTTAGGACGAGTTTTAAGTATTAAAGTTATTAATTATTGGTTTTCTAAGATCCTAAATTTTAATTAGGTGTTTAATCCTTAAGTATCAAATTTAATACACTTATGGTCTCCAAAATGAAATCTACATAAGGTATGGAGGGTACAATTAATTAGTGATTTATGTTCAATTATTTAGGTTGAATAATAACTATCTTTGTTAATACTAAGGTCATGAGGTTTATTTCACTCTCTTTGGTGCTAACTTAATTGCATCGTAGACCCTGCTCAATAATAATTTTTTGAGTTTAGGTTTGATATAATTCATTAATTATTTGTCTAGATTTACGATTATCTTATTAATGACTTATTAAGCTTATAATTTATAATTTTCATTCTACTAAATTCATTTGAGGTGTTGTTATAATATGCACGAGGACCATGGCCTCCTTAGAACATCTAGCCCTACAACTCGAAGCAGTCTATCCTAAAAACTTCATTGGTGGAATGTTGGTTACTTATTTAAATGTTGGTTCATTGATTTGTTTGATTAGATTAGTGATTTGCTGAAGATTTTGTCATTTGTTGATTTTTGGTATTTTATGGAATATTTTAAAGCATTAAATAAAGATCCATTTTTTTACTTTTTAATTTTCTTTAAGTTCTAGAGTTTTTTATATTTTTAATAAATATTTGACAATATGATGAGTAAGATGCTAATGAGTTTATTGGATAAGGAATTTTTAGTAGTTAGTTATAAATTTTTAAAGTTATAAAGTGTTTTTAAATTGAGGTTATTCAAAATGTTACCTTTTTATTTTTAATGAATTATTATGAATTGGTACTTTTCATAAATATTAGACCCAAGGGTGAGTACAATGCCTTTGAGTTTGCTCTATTTGGAGTTTTTTCTAATTAATTATGAATTTAGAAAGTTTAGTTCAGGATATTGTAGGGCTCAAGGAAGGTTTTTGAACTCCTATCTTTGATTTTAATTAAAGTGATTTATAAAATTTTTTGAATAAAAATGTATTTTTATTAGATTTTATGATGTTTTCAGCACATAAGTTTTAATATGTTATTATACACTTTATTCTAAGTATTTTGTTTATATGAAATTAAAGTTTCAATGGTTGATTTTTTATGCAAATTTTTTAGCATATAACTAGTTTGAGGCTTTTTTGGCAATTGCAGAAGTTTTATAAAAGTCTTATTATGTTAATATGAATGCCAATCTAAAGCTAAAATCTGAAGGTGAAAGGTTCAGTGGGTATAATGTCATACAAGCAATGTGGCTTTTTACTAGCAATTCATGCATTATTTGAATAGTGTATTGAAGTTATAATTTAGTTTCACTTGTATTTGCATTACACTGTTAAAAGCATGGTATTGGAGATGTTCTAATATGTGAAAATGTACACTCTTTGATATATTATAAGGACCCTACATGCTTTATTTTGGCCCCATCTTCCTAGTGTTGAGAGGTTATGTGTCATTATTCTATCATAATTTTAGACACATTTGTAGAAGCAGATGTGGTAGGTTATTTATTTTTTATTTTTTGTTAAAACCCATAGAGGGGCCTACGCGTTAATATTCAAAAGAACGATTACAATGTCCTTAGAAGGATCTTCCATCTCGCTACTGCTCAGGAGAGCTACAAGAGAAATCAAAATAAACCCTAAGAGCCGGTGGTTCCTTTTTCTAAGATTACAAAAAAAACTTAAATAAAAGCTCGGGCTGCAAGCAGGCAGCACCCAAAAAAGGAAAGAACAGATCAAACTCATTCAGAACAATCTTCCTACAAAAAAATTGATCAAAATTCGAATAGCTCGGAGAAATAAGAAATGAGAGAACCTTGAAATCATTGAAGCTCCAAAAAACTGAATAGATATTTTGCCTGCAAGGAAAACTCCAAAAAAAAATATATTAGAGAAGCAGTAAATAGAACAAAACTTAGACCAATCAATATAAATCCTGTAGAGAGCCATGTCGGCATTATCTGAGGGAAACCCCTGCAGATCACTTAAGAGAGGAATAATATAGGATTTGCTTGAAATAACCAAATTGATCATAACCTGAAAAAGGTTCTCCATCATAATCACCTTACTATAGACAATTCTTCTCTTAGGTAACCCAAAAATACAGAAGACAAAATTCAACTCACCAGTAGCCATCCAGATACTATCAGTAAAATAATTCTGTATGCTATAGGGGATAGACAAATTTGAAATACTCACCATCTGGGAATTATAAACAAAAAAAATGCAGCAGAGAAAAATTCCAGCCAAAAACAAGCCAAAGTAACCCAAAAAACCAATTCACCCCCGTAAAAACCCACACCGACAAATAAAGAAAACTATTAAGATACCCCAGCAAACAATGGCAATAACAAATCATAAAACACGAGCAGGCAACAGGAATAAAAAACTCACAACCAGAGTAGCTAAGCATGACAAATATTAGGGAGACCATTCTTATCCAGAATAATCATGCCTCTAAGAGGGGGAGGTAGATTAGTCACAGGCAATTCTTGAATAGTATCACTTTTGGGAGCTAAAGTTAGCCAACCAGTCGGCACAGGCATTTCCTTCATGATAGATATGGGAGATATTAAATGTAAGCATAGCAAGCATCATCTTAATTTTCCTGATAGTGTAAAAGTCTTGTGGGGAGCCAGCATTGTTATCAGATATCACATGAATAACAAGTTCAGAGTCAACCTCAATATTCACATGATGAAAACCCATTCTCAAGAAAAGATCTAAACCATAAGATAAACCCAGCAGCTCGGCAGTCAACATAGAACAAAAATTCAGAGGCCCAGAGAAAGCAGCCATAGGATTACCAAAATGATTGCATATATATGCCACCCATACCAGCAGAATTAACACCAACAGAATCATCTGTATTAAGTTTCACATAAGGAAAACTGGGTTTAAGCCATCTAACAATACGGTCCAGCTTTCCCGCAATAGCAATATCAATATTTAACCCAAAATTATTGGCTAAACTATTACAGTTTCTAAAGTTTTTAGAAGAGATAAGGTTGATAGAGAGCAATTGTAGAACCTTATATCTAATATTGATAATAATCTGATTAGCATTCATCTTAATTTCATTGTGCTTGGAATCATTTCTAGCTTTCCAAAGGTACCAAATTATCAGAATAGAAAGTAAGTCCTGAAAAAAACCTTTTCCCTTAGTAAACCACATTTTAAGAATATCAACCAAAGCCCAATTAGCATTAAAAGCACACAAACCAGACAGATTAAAGAAATGGAACCAAACTCTGCAAGAAATAACATTATTAACAAAAACATGTTGAATGCTTTCAATATTGAAACAACATTGACATTTAGAAGCAAAACTAAATCCTTTCTTCCATAACAAATTATCCACAGGCAAATAACCTTTAAGGCATCTCCAGGTTAATAATGAATATGATAAAGGAATAGTGTTATGCCAAAGAGCCTCAAAGATGTGGGAGGTCTCACCTTTAACTCTAATATCCTCTCAAATCTTTTTAAAATTGAATTCACCAGTAGACGATAAGTTAAAAAGAATTTTATCTTTCATCTGTAACTATAATGGAATTTGAATAATTTTATCAATAATATCTTATGGGACCACCTCCTGAAGTTTAGATAGGTTCCAAACACCATTGTGAAAGAATTCATTAACTCTAGTGTTAGTGATGGTATGGGTGTAAAGATAATTATCAATAGAGGAAAAACCCAACCAATTATCTTGCCAGAAAGAAACCTCCCATTACCGATCCCCCATTGAATATATTGTTCAGCATCCCACTTAATTTTGTAAATCCTTTTCGAAATAGAGGAATCAGATGGTTTGTAATGAAAAATCAGAGGATTAATTCCCTTACAATATTTAACCTTCATAAACTTGGCCCATAGACTACTATTAGATCTGAAACCAAACCACAATTTGTGAGAAAAAGCAAGCACAGTGTAAGAAATGGACTTGCAGCCAAGAGAACATTCTTTATAGACCCCACGCAATTTTCTCCAAGTCGCCCAATTAATATAGGCCTTGTTGTTAGTAGCACCCCAAAAAACTTGTTTATCGTTTTTTTCATTCTCATACAAACAGTTGAAGGAGGTTGCAAAGTATGAAATATAAATATAGGAATAGAACTAAGAACACTTAATCAAATTTAATCTCTCTCCAAAAGAAAGGAAATTCGAGGACCAATTCAAATTTTTTTTTGGAAATATAGTAAAAATATTGTCAAAAAGCATGGTTTTTTTCCTACCTTTAAGAAGAGGAGTTCCAAGATATTTAATAAGAAGAAAAGACGGGTTAAAACCACAAACTCTTTTGATCTTGCTCAATATGCTACTATTCACAGATTTGCCAGTGATAAAGTTACTCTTCTCCCTATTAATAGATAAACCACTAGTATTCTAAAAATCAGCTAAAAATTGTGCCAAAGTTTTAACATTTTTCATAGAAGCATTAGAAAAAATAATAAAATCATCAACAAAACTAAGGTGAGTGATAGGAAAGCCACCCAACGTGCAAAAAGTAAGGTTAAGATACCTTCTGTAAAGATTCTCCAACCCTTTGGAGAGATATTCCAATGCTATAATAAACAGAGAGTGGGATCACTAAAGGAAAATCACCCAAAACCGGCAGTTTTTTCCGGCGGTTCTAGTGAAAAAAATTGGCAGTATTTGAATATACAGGTGGCTTTGCAGCGAGTGGGGAACCGCCAGAATAAATGGCATAGGAAACTATTTTCCGGTGGTTTGTACCGACGGCTTAATTAGCCGACGGATTTTCGGCGGCCCATACCGCCGGTTATTCCACAGCTTTGTACTGGCGATGTTCCAGCCAATGTACCACCGGTCAGGTTACCGACGGCGTCCCGGCGGTAGTTCAAAGACGGCCTAGTAGCGTCGGTAAATTGCTTGTACTACACTGGCGGTCAGACCGCAGGTCGTAACGACGGTCTAGACCGTCGGGCTTTCAACGGATAACCGTCGGCCACAGTCAGGTAACAGCCGGCATAATATCGGCGATTTAATGAAGTTACTGACGGCTTTTTATAATCCGTCTGGTATTGTAGTTACACTGCGGTACTGAAATCACTTAACAACGGCAGTGTACGCCGTCGTTACACCGCCGGTATTTTTGACATCCGGCGGTTTCACCGGCGGTCCAATGACCGCCGCTAATACCGACGGCATAAACTTAAATAACCACCGGTAGGCCGCTGGTAATATCCGGCGGCCAAACCACCACCTAAACCGCCGTTAGTACCAGCAGCTATAGAACCACCGGTCATGGCCGCCAATAACAGCTGAATTTCATATAGTGGATAAAGGGTCCCCTTGTCTAAGACCACGCTATGATGTAAAAAAAATCATGATTGCTACCATTTATAATAACAGAGAAGAAGCAGTTTTCAATGCTATTCTTAATAAGCATAAGAAAATACTGATTAATGCCAAACAGAGACAAAATATTGTAAAGGAAATCCCAATTCAAATTATCATATGCCTTAGTAATATCAAGTTTAAAAAGGATGTTACCTCTAATACCTTTAGCATTAATATCATGAACTATCTCTTGAGCTAACAAAATGTTATCAAAAATGCTCTTGCCTTTAACAAAACCAGTTTGGTTGGAGAAAATAATTCTTGACAAAATTACAGATAATCTAAAGGTAATAATTTTAGACACAAGTTTGTTAAAGAAAGTACAAAGACTAATAAGTTTAAAATCATTCCAATAACTAGTATTATCTTTTTAGGAGTAAGGAAAATATTAGTGGATGAAAAGAATTTAGGATAAGGAATACCACTAAAAAAATCAAGCACAGCTTCCACCACCTCAATTTTAATGATATCCTAAGTTTTAATAAAAAAATTTATAGTAAAACCATCAGGCCCAGCCATAGAATCACTATTCATGTCTTTTATAGTGCACTAAATCACATCTTTCTTAGGAAGTTGAGTAAGCAAAAGATTGTCTTCCTTACTCACAAGTTTAGGGATGACATTGGAGTTAGTAATAGAAATAATAGGATTGGCAGCATTGAAAATATCTTTAAAATACTCCACACCTGAAGTAACAATGAAATCCTTCATATCATAAACACAACCTTGGTTATTAACCAACCTGTGAATATGACTTTTAATTCTTTTTTTATTAGCTAAAGAATGAAAGAAAGAAGTATTTCTATCTCCTTCCAAAATGATAGAAGTAGAGGCCTTTTGTTTCCAAAAAATTTCTTTCTGATTTTGCAAATGGAAAAGATGAAGTTTAGAATTATCAAGATTATATAGGTCATCACTAGATGGATTCTCCAGAAATAACTTATCCACCACCAAAATCTTATCTTCAGCCTCTTTAATATTATCAAAAATATTTTTAAAAGATATGCTTATTCCACCATCTAAGGAGTTATTTAAGTCTACTTAATTTAGCCCAGAGCCTAGCCAAGCCATGAATATTGTTATCAGGAAAGACAGCGGCATGCCAATTATTTGCCACTGCATTAAAAAAACCAGCATGATTAATTTACATATTTTGAAATGTAAAAGCCAAGGAACCCTTCAAGTTGTTATCAGAGATATTCAGAAGCAGGGGTGCATGGTCAGATAAGGTTCTACTCAAATGTTGAACCTGAGTCATATTAAAATTAGTGATCCAATCATTATTGAAAAGGATTCTATTGAGTTTTTGCCACATCTTAAATCTACTCCAAGTAAAAGAACTGCTATAGAAACCAATGTCAGTTAAATTGTAATTAGAAATCATATGATTAAAATCATCCATAACATTCACATTCAGAGGGTTCCCCCCTTTCCTTTATTTTTTTTGAGAGAATGCATAAATTGCATTAAAATGAAAATGTAGAAAACCTAATACAATCTAGGCAAAAGAACCTACTGATTCCTTTTCCCAAAAGAAAAAAGGAACTTATTAAAGATAAATATGTTAATTTAAACTTCTAATAACTGAAATGAAATCCACTATTCTCTATTTTGAAACTGTTGAGATGCAGGGGATACCAAAGAATAAAATAACCCGAGGGTTGATTAGTATCCCAGAGTTCCCATCCAGTTAGAGAATAATATTAAAGTGATCACCAGTTACACACCAAGGGCCATTAGAGTTGTGAGCAAAATCAGATAAGCACTCCCATAGAGGAAAAATCTATCCAGTCTAGTAGAAGTCGCATACAAAAAAGAAGCACTAAAAATAAAATTGTTATAGGAAATTTGGACATGAACAACTTGTTGAAAATAAGAAATAATAGTAACATTAAAATGATTTTTCCACATAATCTAAATTTTATTAGAACAATTAGCAAAACTACTATGAAAACCCAAACGAGAAGCAATGGAAGCAATTTTACAGAATAGATAAAAGGTTCAAGTAAAACCAGAAAGTAAATATTATGCACACGACATAAATTCCTGACACGAGTCTTAGAATCAAACCCCACAATCCCTCTCACATTCTAAATAAGGGCTTTAATCATTTGAACCTTTGATATTAGTTTGAGCCCTAATAGAACGAGGGGTATCCGGTAATGTGACTTTGCCATTTTTTTTTCTTTTGCACTTTGGGAGAGCCATCCTCCTCATTGGTTTTACCATTCTCAATAGAAGCAGATGAAGAAGTAACCTCCCCACTACCTTTATTATCAAAATTTTTCATAGAATTAATCGGATTTTTACTAGGGATATATTCCCCTTCTTCGCATTCCTCCAAATACTCCTTACCCTTATTAATATTTTCAGGAAAAAGCATAAGATTCGGAGATTCAACATTATTAAGCATAGAGTCAACTGAAATAACAATATTAAGAATTTCTTCACTTTCTTTACTATGATTTTCATTATCAACCAACTCTTTCACAGGAGAGATGCTAGGAGATTTATTTAAAACCACTATATTATTCGAGGCTATGATAGAATCATTTCCAACCCTCTAAACATTGGAATGGTTTTCACCCTGAGTTATAGGAGTCATGAACTCAGCTTTTTTGTTCACGACAGCCGTATTTCCCACCATTCTAGTGGAGTTGTTGGAAACTTTCTTAAGCTCCGGATGAAGTTTAAAGCATTCAGACATCGCATGACCGTGGGCTTTACAGTGGTTACAAAAATTAGGTACATTTTCAAATTCGACCTTTTGTAAATAACCAAAAGTTTTAGATACAACCCAGACATCCTTTGCAAGCTTCTTAGTAATGTCATCTTCGACTAAAACCCGAGCCACCGACGACCTGGTTCTAAAGGCAGTAGCTTGATCCATTTGTAAGGGCCCACCAAATATCAAACCAAGAGCATGCAAGACTTTAGAATTAAAAAAATGAAGTCTGAGATTTGGAAAAGAAATCCAGAGAGGCACTATTGGAGATTCTTCTTTGACATCAAAGAAAGACGTTCACTTCAAAATACATATTTGATAGTTAAGTATGAAATAAGATCTACGGGCAAAAACATGACTATAGTCCAGATCATTTGAAAGTTGTATAACAACATGTTTAGAATCCAATAAACCAACAAAAAAAAAACCGTAAGCTTAAGATTTCTGAAGAAAGCTCAAATCGCATCAAGATTAGGACGCCGGACACAGAACTTACCAACCAGAGTAAAACGAAAGGGGGAAGCAAGTTTTAAAACTTCATTATCAGAGATCATCAAGACAGCCGGCACTCCGTTAAAAGTAGTTTGAGTAAGAGAAGGTAAGATATCACCTGCCGATCCAGAAAGAACGTCTTTAAAAGATCTTGATTTAGTAGGAGAAGGAACATCTGAATCTAAGTTGAAGAAGCCTTTGTTTGGATATTGAGTCTGAGAGGCAACATATCCCCAAGGAGTTGAGGAGGAACCCCCGCCATTGCAGCAAGGCCCTAAAGGGCCAAAAACCAGCTCGAACACCAGCAGAGACGAGAGCAAAACGATCGCCCAAAAACCCTCTTTGGAAAAGCACGGAGAGGGAGGGAGTAAGAAAAACCCTAGAAATGCCCTAAGCAGGTGTGGTAGGTTGAATAGAGGTATAAGTGAAAGTGGAGTTATAAGTATGTATCATAACATGTGCATTTTAATCTTTTCTTACATATGTTAATACTTCAATAAGTTTTGTATAAGAAATATTTTGAATGAACCTTGATAAAATATGAAAGTTAAGTGCAAGTGAACCTATGATAATAAGTGTTCTATAATGCATCTGAACACTCTCAAAAAGTGACTTGAAAGGTGCAAATCGGGTTTTAAAATCATAAGTCATATATTATTATTAATTTATTTATTATTTACACATCATTGTATTTATTTAAATAATTAACTACTATTGATATTATGATGGGTTGGGAGAGGTCTACCAAATTTGTTATGCCCATCCTACGATATTTTTTGATATTTCAAGAAAATTAAAATGTCTAGTATATTAGAAAAGGGTAGAAGCAGACTCTTAGAGAAACAAGTAATATTTTGAATCCAATATTTAATTATTATTATGTGAAGAACTTCTTGAGCTAGATTAAGGTACATATATCATAATGAAATGAGATACATTGAGTTTTTTTTTTTTTTTTTTTTTTTGAATTTAATAGTTGTAATGGTTTTCTCTAATAATGGTTTGACCTATAACTACATGATTATGATTTCTAATCCTTCCATTAGATCCTATGGAATCACATCCCAAGTATTTAGCTGCCAAAGGATAAAATCTTATAAGAATTTGGTAAATAAAATGATACCCTAGTAACTTTTAATTGTATTTGTTTTTAAATCTGCACTTAAAGTGGGTCATTAAGCCAAATCAATAGGATTGAAAGGTCTTGAAATCAAGAAAGATCGCATATGCTCAAGATATAGGTCAGCTAATCACTAACTTAATGTTAGCCAATCATGTCTTAGTGTCAAACATATTGTAACACTCGAAAAAATATTATAGAAATCCATGTTGACCAACTAGTCAAATAAAATTTTAAAATTCAAATTAATGTTAATAGAAAGGCACATTAATTTCACGTCTTTGTTCAATTATTAAACAAATTGTGCTCAACAAACATATAGGGAACTAACAATAATTTAGGAACTTTTATTAGGTCTGGTGTAAGGATGTAGAGGAGCGTCCGGTCGGAGGTAAAATCCCGCCAAAAAACTTGGTATTTGCTCGGTATTACTAGGTATTATTTGGTAATAACGAGGAATACCGCTTTGTGAAGATCAATACCGAGTTATATTGAGGTATACGGAGCAATACCGAGTTGTACCGAGTTTTTTCTAGGAAAAACTCGGTACAACTTTTGTATAACTCGGCATTGCCCGGTATAGCTCGGAATAACTCGGTATTGGGTCTTCTCATATTGGTGGTCCTCGTTATTGTTTGGTATTGCTCGGTATTTCTCGTTTTTTGGTGCGATTTGGCCTCCGACCGGACGTTCCTCTACGTCCGGTCGGAGGACGTAATAATTGTTCATAATTTAGAGGGCCGATGTCCATCCTAGATGTCATCTTATTTCTTACAAAGTATGCCAATTTAATGTAACGATTTTCAATTTATTTATTTTTGTTCGAAAGGACCTCATTCAACCCAAAATTATATAAAAAGAAAATTCTATTTTGAAACATGGGGTGGTCATATTAACAAAGGAAGAGGGGTGTAAGAATATTCACTAGCAAAATTCAAAGGATGAAGAACAATCGAAGATCCAAGTTGTGAAGCAAACCTGAGGTGGATAAGAATTTTGATATTTAAATATTCACTAGCAAAATTCAAAGGCTTTAGCCGGCAGTATTTTTTTAATGAATTTTATTTATTCCGTCTGGCGTATTTTTTTCATCGGAAGATTTTTCCGACGCTCAATTTACCGTCGAAAAGAATTTCCGCTAGAATTTCGTCGGAAACTTCCAAAACCACCAGAAAATGAAGAAATTTTCGGCGGAAAATCTGCCGGTAATAAGTGATTTTCATGTAATGTTTATTGGTAAATTCATGAATAAATGGTGAAAGGCTATAGTTTCTTGAACAATCAAAATTTAAGTTTTAACTATGAAGTTTCTCTAAAAAATACTTTGCTCTGATCATTCACATCTTTCATCACTACAAGCAGCATCCGACGTCAAATTGAGGAACTTTTATTCTATCTAGTGAACGTACGCAGAGAAAGGTTCGGTTTTAGCCAAAAAGCGCCTATACCGAGTTTTTTCAAAAAACTTGGTACAGGCGCGAAAAACTCGGTACAGACGCTTTTTTGCCTAAAACCGAACCTTTCTCTGCATACGTTCACTGGATAGAATAAAAGTTCCAAATTGAGACTAAGGCTTCTTTTGAAACAACTTTTTTATTTCTTCTAAAAGCAGAATTTAAGTGCAAAATTTTTAATTTTTAGAACTAAAACCCTTTACTTTTTAAAACTAAAACCATGTTTTAAAAAACAATAATAAAGTCATCCCGAACAAAGCCTAAAAAAGAAACCATTGGTCTACTATGTTGGTTTCACAAAAACCCAACAAAATGCTAAGGGAATCTATATTAAAGGTGACACAACAAAAATGAATGATAAATGACATGGTTTTTTTTTATATATAAATTCATTTAGCAATGTAAGATTACTCCATAGAAAATAACCAAACTTGACTTATCAGAGCCCTATTTCTTGAACGGCTGCAGTAATGACCCCGCATTAAATTTGCATTTCTAGGATAAAAACGAACATTCGCCATGTAGATCAGCAGTAGCAGCTCATTGGAATTAACAAGTTTAAATCTATAAGAGATGCCCATTCCAGGCTAAATAACAATTCCAAAACAGTAGCATGTGGCGTGGTCCTTGTCTTCATTATTTACCATGAATGTTCCTCCTTCGTGCTACCTTTCAATTTCGTTGCACTGAACCCAAGAAAGTAGCATTCACATGAACCCAAGATCGAATCTCCCGTGAGTGAGACAGAGAAGAGAGAGAGAGAGAGAGAGAGGAAGAAGAGACATTACAAGTAGATTAAGTAATCTTAAGCACAGGAACCTAAGGATAAATGAACATCGAAAAAAAGTGGCTGTAAAAACCTTTTGAAGAGAATCTTAAATCTAAAGAGAGGATGGAGAAATTTTAGTTAATGTCGATCACAGGTAAAAAGTCTTTCTAATAATATGATAAACACCTATTAATACATAAAGCTTTGTGTTAATCGTCCATCAAAAGAGTTTTGTTTATGCATGTAAGGTTATTTATTAGAGGATTTAGACTACTTAAATATTCTCTCAAGAAAGACGATTGAAAAAAAAAAACATTTGAAGGGAATCAAAGACTAGAAAAATAGTGTATTTGATTATTACATATTATTGTGAACTAATCTGTATAAAATATTATATAAATTAATAAATAACTAAATGCTTAAAGCTATGCAATAGACTTTTCTATATCAAGAAATGGTAATAAAGTTATAACTCCTTTGCAACAAAACAATGAACCAATAACTTTTCAATTTCTCACATTTTTCTTAATTTCGTAAAGAGTTTGAACCCACATTAGCTCGTTTCAGATATGCAGCTGATCTAAAACAAAGATTGTTATGTGATGACATTGTGACAAACATTGCATGCTAAATACTATTACAAGTTAGATAACGTAATCTTAGGAATAATATTAAAAAATTCAAATAAAGTTATAATAAAAAATAAAACATAAATTTTTTTTTATAAACTCAATTATAATATTTGAAATATTGCGACTAAAAAATCAAATTAATTTTAAGTCAAATGTTTCTTTTAAAATTGAGTTAAAAGAACAAATTAATAATCGCACTTTATCCTTATATTTTCTCTTAATAGTGACTATAGTTTTTTTTATCAACCTTTTTTGTGGCTAAAGATGGTTATTTAGTCGCCTATTACAACAAAATATGATTAAACTCTTGTAATGTTATCTTTAATAGACATACTTAAGGTTTCTTTGGAACAATTTTTTTCATGTTTTGCTTTTTAGATAACAATCACAATTTCATTTGACTTTTGGCTTCCAGGTTGTTTTTTCATGGGTTTTTCGCAACTAAATTTCAATGGTGAAAATATATTTTTTTTCCTACAAGAATAATGAAGTTATTTTTCCTATAGCAGCTTTACAATCAACTTGATATAGTACTACAGCTATCCCAAACAAATCCTTAGTATCCAAGCAATTTAAATTATTGTATTATAATGCAAACTTATAATAGTTATATTTATATTTTATAATCATCATATATCCAATAAATGTAAATTCTATTAAATAATAATGTTATTAATCTATTATCTAATAATTAGATAGACATGTGTAGTTCATTGTGCATAAGATTATCCAATGTTTTTAGAAATATTTAAAAATTTGACATACAATGTTAATTCGTTTAATTGTAATTATTTACCATAATATCATATTTTCTAAATTATCTATATATATGCTATCTTAAATTACATTATTGATTAGTAGTTCTAGCACCTTCTTATAATGCAAATTATTTATATTTTTTATTGGAGTATTTGCTTTTTATTTAAGCATTTTATTAACTAAGAAAATAAGTGCCAAATTTTAATTATATTAGGAAATTAAAATTAAAAAATATTTCATGAACAAACAAAACAATTATTGATTTAATTTTCATAAAAAATTATTGTATAAAAATATATTTAATAGTAAAAAAAAAGGGATATATATATATATATATATATATATATATATATATATATATATATATATATATATATATATATATATATATATATATATATATATATATATATATATATATATTCTATAAAAATATACTTTCTATTTTATGACAACTTTGTAAAAGAAAAAAAAATTATAAAATTATAATGCCCTAAAATAATGAAACATTTTTATTTGTTCATTCAACTTACAAAGCATTTGTGAAGTAACAATAACATTAAAATAAACTATATAAACATATTTCAAGCCTTAGCATGGAAAGAGTATATAATTAACAAGGTTTATTACACAGATAAAAGCAATGACATTCATACAACAACAACAACTATTTCAAGGTACCAACTATTTATCTCTAGCTGCTTATGAGTTTTCTGATAGCTGCCACAAAATGAGTGATGGGTGGAAGCAGGAAGGAACCAGCTTTTCACCCATTTGGACAAAAGGAAAAAGACAGAAATATATAGTAAATAGTAAACAACATAGAAGTAACCAGTTGCCAGCTAGCTCCCTCTTTCCTCTCTTCTTTAACGAAAAAAAAAAAAAGAAAGAAAAAAATCATAGCATTCATACCAGTTGTAGAACACAGAAGCTAGCTTAGTTACCATGCCATGGCTTCTTATTCTGATGCTCATATGAAGAAGAATTACTCATGCAAGTCTCAAACCCGGCTAAATTAAACAAGTCCTTGTGTGAAAATGCTCTCAATCCTAAGAAATCTCTGGTCATTCCATCATTCCCACCGCCCCCATAATGCTCCTCAAATGACCCCAATTCAAATCCAGAACCAGCTTGTGGAAGAGAATTTATCATCAAATCATGCAGAAATGGACTAGCACCTGCTGTTGACCCATTCACTCCAATATTTTCGTTGTGATTAGAACTAGATAATCCTAGCCCGAACACACCAGAACCACCTGAAGCATGAGGGTTGACAATATTCCCATTATTATGGCCAGCCATCTGTGAATTCACCGACGTAGGCCTACTCATCGTTGCACCCATCTGCGCCGCCTTCTGCAGCAGAGCTGTGGCCGACATGTGTGCCGGAGCCGCAGGCCCTTGAATTAAATGATGAGCTAAACCATTCGCCTGATGATTCTCCTGCGAGTAATCCTGCTCCATCCTTGAGGTATAAATAGTAGATGGAAGGTCAAGTTGATTAAGGGAAGCTGTAGCTCCCAACCATGCCGGGAAAGCTGGCTGCTGTGTTTCCTTCTTCAGAGTATGCTCTTGCAAGCCCTGCCCCCCGCCCTCAGCCCCCGCTCTCATCAAATGAGGAAACTGCATCGCAGCTTCAAGAGGCTGATTCGTCGAAAAGAGCAGTGGGTGCTGAGTAGCTGCCAGCGCAGTACCCGTCATCGTCCTCGCGCTCTCCTCGGCTAACGCGTCGCAGAAAGCCCTGTGGGTTATAAAACTATCTCTCCTGCAAATTAAGTTTTCATAATTAATAAACATAGAAGAAGCTAGCACATCATGGGTAATTAATTTGTAATTACCGAGAGAAGAGAGTGCCGCAGTCACAGCGGTACTCACGCGTGCCGCAGATCTTGGAATGGGCTTTCCAATCGGATTGTACGGCGTACTTCTTAGAGCACTTATCGCACTTCCATTTCTTCTCGCCGTGCTTGCGGCTGAAGTGCTTCTTGATGCCGGTGAGGTCACCGAGAGCACGGGAAGGGTCGTGGTGGACGCACGTGACCTCGGGGCAGATGTAGACTTTTTTCCTCATTTCCTTGCTCGTTCTCTGCTTGAGCTTCCAAGGAAGGTTGTGGCCTCGCCGGTGGAGCTGAAGGTTTTGGTCTCGTTGGAACCCTTTGTTGCAGATCTCGCAGATGAAACGGTTTGTTGCCATCAGTGTCTTTGGGGACAGAGCAATCACCTCGGCTTCGGGGTCTGTAGAAAGATTAATACATAGCTTGTTTCAGGGAAGAGTAAAGATGAAGTATGGATGCGTAGTAATTGAAATAAATATATATATTTGTATATATACCTGGATTGCCTGGAAGGTTGCGTTTCTTCTTTGCAGGTTGCTGGTTAGGGTTAGGGTTCGGGGAGGCGAAGGAGGACTGTTGGTTGGAGGAAACGCTGGCTTCGCCGGAGGCTGAGGTTAGGTTCGACATGTTTTCATCGAGTAGCTGGTGCTGTGAGGGGATTATGAGACCTTTCATCATTATCAAGCAATGGTTGGTTTGCTGTGGTGAAGTGAAAAGATCGGTTGGGGTATTGATAGACACAGAGAGAGAGAAGTTTAGGCAGTAAAGGCAGATCTATATATGCATGAGTGTAATATAATTAATAGAGTAGGGGGAAGAAGGAATCCGGAGCTCAGGAAAGGCGCACTAATTAGTACTCAAAAGCCTGGAATGAATCTGAGGGATATACCTCCATTCTGCAAGAGAAAATTAAAAGGAAATTAATTAGTATTCATTCCTTACGCGTGTATATAAGAAGAAGAAAGATTCAGATCTAAATTACAATAGGATTCTTGAATAGAATTAAACTAAATGAAATCAGAGAAAGAGGAGCAAACATGAAGGGACTAAACTACTATACCTGCAGAAGGAACTGCATCAAATCCTGTTGATCAAATTAATCATGCAAATAGATGAACTAAGATGCCGTACTGACCCAAGTTATAAGAAATCAAAAATAAGGCAGTCCTTGTAAAGCTATTGAGTTCTGCTTAAAACAGAAACACAGGAAAAAGGAGATCAGAGAAACTGGTCTAACGGTGGTATTTTCCTGGAGAGAGATCTATCGAGGATAAACGAGATGATGAAGGAGAAGAAAAGAAAGAGGTGGAAGGAATTTTATGTGTGAGAGAGGGAGAGAGAGAGGGAGAGGGAGAGGTCGAGGTGGAAGGAATTTTTTTGAAGAGAGAGAGAGAGGTCTATTTGGATGAGTGGAAGAGTATAGTCGTCCACCCATTCAACACCCACAGCGTCTACTGACGTTGCTCTTTCTGTCCTTACCTTTGCTCCCCAAGCATATCAGGAACCCTTCCTCTCTCACCCCCCTCGTCAATGACTGTTACCCCTCGGTCTTATCAGTCTGCGCAACAGTTCCTAGTGTAGCTCTAGTTCCCATGAGATAATTTTTTCTTTTTTTGAGGAAAAAAATAAAAATTTTTATACGACAAAGTAGATTCAATGTGAACATATGCAAGACAATGGCAAGACAACATCAAAATTTTTCGTTGCGTATAATTTAGAAAATTAATAATATCTTTGCATGAATAAATGTAAATTTCTCATTCTGATAACAAAGTTTTTTTTTTTTAAGCAAAGATTTTTTTGGTCCATCTTGTATGCTACTTAATTTAAAAAAAAATGATTTTTATTTATAGTAAGTCTTCATTTTAGATGATTTTTTTGCTTCTTCTTGAAGTAGTTTTCTAGTACAAAAATTTAAATTTTAGTACTAAAAAACAGCTTCAAGAAGCAATAAAAAATCATCCTAAACAAAGCCTAAGCATACTTTTGAAATGTAATTTTTCACAAGCATCTTTTATCTTATTCTTCAAGTATGAAAATCAACCAAAATATCTATATAATTTAATATTAATTTATATTTGATAACATTAGCATTGATTTTTCACAAAAAATTCAGCATATTAAATACAAATTTTGACAATTATTAAT
Source organism: Dendrobium huoshanense (assembly GCA_016618105.1). Taxonomy (NCBI): domain Eukaryota; kingdom Viridiplantae; phylum Streptophyta; class Magnoliopsida; order Asparagales; family Orchidaceae; genus Dendrobium; species Dendrobium huoshanense. Next base: position 32,168,534 of record CM028357.1, read on the forward strand.
ATTCCAGATTAAAATTAGAATATTAATCAATCAAATTATGTGATTCACCAATAAGAATATAATGCTAAGACAAAGGCTTCATTTGAGGCAGCTTTCTTATTGTTTTATAAGTTAATTTTTAGTACAAAAATTTCTTGAACAAAATTTTTTTTAGTAGAAAGTTGTCTTTCAAAGCATTACAGAAGCAGTCTCAAACGAAGTCTAGGTCTAATATTCGAAAGCATAATTTTAAATTGAATAAAATCATTTAAGGAATCAAACAACATCAAAATTCTATGAGCTGATAATCAAAATAAGTTTATTTTTTTTTTAACTCTAATATCATTAAGGTATTAACATGTTCTTGAAATTGCATTGATTCCAAGAAAACTAGCTCATGGTGGAAGAGTATGTTGCTTGTTCAAACAATTATCTCTCAAATGCAATTTGATGGACCCTTTAAAAATATTGTAAGAAGATTCTTGAGAGGATTATAACATTCTATTGCCAATGTGGTGTAATTACAACCCTTTTGGACATTGCATGGTGTCATGGATCTAGCTTTAAAGGTAGAAAAGCTGCAAAAGGGCATCAAACATTCATTGAAAAGATGGGCAGCTTGTGAAGGAGTCTTAGAGTGGAGAATTGCCAGAGCCAAGAATGTTGCAGTTGGCAATACAACCATGTAGCATAAGGAAATATGAATCAGGTTCATAACAACTCAAGATGGAGGTCCGGTGGAAAAAATTGAGTGTGTTGTGAGGTGGTTTAATGCCCCCCCCCCCCCCCCCCCCCATGTTAAGCTTAACTCTGATGGTTCGTATGGGACTATTTTTGCGGGGTAGGGTGGCATTATACGCAATCACTATGGTAATGTTATATATGCATGCTTTTCCTGGTCCGCTTAATTTATGTAGTGTGACTACTGCTGAGTTAATGGGTTTATCCCGTGGGCTGGATATTTGTCATAGATTGGGGATTGAGCATGTGGCTATTGAGATTGATGCTAAGTTATTAATTCAAATCGTTCATAATGAGGTGCTTGGTAATCCTCATGATTTCTATATTATTAGAAAAATTAAGCACTCTCTCATTGCTCTTAACTACTCTATTTCTCATATCGGAAAGGTAACTCTTATGTGGATTGGTTGGCCAATTTTGGTGGTCAAATTAATGATTTTTAGGAGTTTGATGTCTCTGATATTCCCACTTTGTTGAGAGGCTTGGTTAATTTGGCCTCCTTATATACGTAATGTTTGATGGTTCTTTCTGGTGTTATTTTCTCATTTCTATTTCTCTGTTTTCTGCTCGTAGCTACTTATTGGGTCTCTATTTCTATGGTTTACTTATTCGTTTTGTATTATGGGTGTTTTATGCTCTGTTTTGGAGAATGTGGGTGGCTATTTGGAAGGGGTTGTGGAGTCGTATTATTTATTGGTGGTGGTGGGAATCTCTTCCATTTAATTTTATGTATTTTAGTTTGGTGGATTGGGATGCTATAAATTTTTTTTTTTGGTTAAAACCCCGCGGAAGAGGCCTACGTGTTCATTATCAAAAAACGATTACAAGATCCTTAGAAGGCCCCTCCAGCCAACTATGCTCTAACGAGCTACAATCAAAACAAAAAAAACATCCTACGAGCCAGAGGGTCCTTTTTCTAAAATTACAATAACTCAGCAAAAAGAAAAAGGTCTGCCCTTTCGCAAACCCAAAAAAGGAAGCTCAAAGTAATTGTGATTGTCATCAACTCCCTGCAAAAAATACAAACCAAACAAAAAATATAAAAGCTAATATAAAGGACGAGAAACTTACAGGATATACCAATTTTAAGCTCTTCCATCCCTTTTATCCTGCAAGAAATTCTCCAAAAATTTAACATTAACAAAATAGATAAATTTATGCAGCTGCCACCTGAAGATAAAAAAATGGACCTCCTCATTCTCCTTAAAATTCTACGCCCAACCACCCCTAATCCTCCTATAACCCAAAAAATAGGAATAGAACATAAAACCACTAACATAAACAAGACCCAAAACATAATGTTCTGCCAAAAAAACCTCCCAGACCCGCAGAGTTTCAAAAGAGACCACCCAGAGACCAACCCATCAAGCATACAGCCACAACCATAGCAAAAATTAAAACTCCAATACCTATTAATGTGGATTGGGATGCTAATTGTTATCTGGATAAGTTGTTGGTGGCTTTTTGGGTTGGCTGCTACCCTTCTGGGACTTCTGTGGGCATGTTTTTTATGCCACTAGTTATTGTTTCTCTATTTTCTACTAATTTGTGCATCTCGGGTAACTAGTTCTCTATTTTTCTTATCCATTTTAATTTCTCGATGACATATGTTCTATTTTGGAGGAGGTGGAGGGATGTTTGGAGGAAGTTATGTAGTGGTGTTATTTGCTAGAGGTGGTGGGACTCTCACCCCTTCAATATTCTATATTTCTATTCGGTAGGTTGTGATGTTAACTACTATTTGGATATTTTACTGGTGGTTTTGTGGGAAGGCTGCTACAATTCTGGGACTTCTATTGGTGTGTATTTTATACACCCGGTTATCTGATGATCCTTATTAATATTCAATTCAAATTTGGGGCTCTGTGTTTGAGTAAGCTCATTCCTGGTATATTGTCGATAACTATTCTAATTCATCTTCTTTGGAAAATATGTATTTTTTTTTGGACTGCTTATGTCACTTAGAAGGCTGCTGTAACCGCCTATATTAATTGGTTCTGATAGTATGCCATACATTTGGTTTGCTACCTTATCTATTTATATTAATCACAACTATTTACTTTTATTGCTTTTTCACTGTTATTTCCAACCTGCATACAACTTTATCCCCTTGTCTTGGAGCTTCCTCATTTTGCAGATTTGGAGGTTGGATGATTGTCTTGGCATTTTTTGCAGAAAGATCACACGTTCAATGATTTTTTTGTATGTATGGGTTAGCCTACATTTTTTTTGCAGGAAGTTAGAGCTGATTGGTTTTTTCATATTCTTCCTTTTTTGGGTGTTGTCTACTTGCAACCCTAGTATGTTTTTAGGATTTTTTTGTATGTCTTAATATAAGGAACTATCAGCTCTTATGTTTTATTTTAATTTATTTTATAGCTTTTTTGAGCATTAGTGAGCTGAAGGTTCCTTTTAAGGACCTTGTAATCCAATTTTTATATTAATTTGTAGGCCCCTTCATGGGTTTTCCCTAAATAAAACTTAAATTACATCCCAATTTTTTTTAAATGCCATGGATTTGCGCATATTGCATCGAATTGTTCAAATCATTGCATAATCATAATTATAGAAGGTGTTGAACATGAAGTACTAGACACCACCGAAGCTAATCTGGGTAGTCATTGATGAAACACCAAGAACCTGCCATCATACAAGCTCATTGAGGTCAATTTCTGGTTCTTCCTCGCCTGTTCATTGTATAGAAAGAACAATTATGCAACGACATAATATTTTCAGAACTAGGTGTACTATACATGGTTAGTTGTGTCAAAAGTTCATTGATAGTGGGAGTTGTGAGAATGTAGCATCCATCAAAATGGAGAAGAAGCTTAAATTATCAATAGACACTATAAGAAAATAGGTAATTAGCTACCAACAAAATTGGTCACTAAAAATGTTAATTTAGACGCTAAAGTAAATAGCGACAAAAAATTTTTGGGTCGCTAATTTGTCGCAGTAGCCTCGTCGCTGAGGCTTTTAGCAACCAAAAAATTTTTTTGGTTGCTAAATTTGCTACCACTAATTAGTATTGGTCGCTAAAATTGGACATATTAGTGACCATATTTTTGGACGCTAATGAATATTTATTTGGATGCTATTTAATAATTTTAATAATTAAATTTATTTATTACATTTTTCATGTAGCGATCAAAATAAAAATTGGTCGCAAAATGATCAACCAAATAAATCACATGCCCCTTTAATTACATTAAGTTTTGATATATATATTTATGGATATAAAATCTATGATATTTAGTACAAAAAATTGTTATCCAATTATTATGCATTGACTATAGCAATTAAGATCAATCCATCACTCCTTTATATTGCAATTAGTTAGATAAATTTCATAATAGAGAAATAACACATTTTAATAACTTATGGTAACAATAATAAAAAGCATAGAATAAAAAAAACTATATTAATTCATCAGTATCATTGTCAAGAATTTGCATATGCTTTTACCAATACATCCATTAATTAACATAAAAAAATGCGATCTCAGAAATCATTAATCATAAAATCTTAATGTTTACAAAATGATAACATCTAGTTAACAAAAAAATTTTTCATTTACTTTTATGTAAATAAATATAAAATTACAAAATCAGCTCTATCAAAGCTAAAATGACAACATCAATCTATAACCATGCTAACACCAATAAATATATTGTACTGTTGCAGTGTGGGATCCAGTTCCATATCCATCAATGCACATTTCAGATGCAAAGAATTTCAACTAGGAGTACAAGTAGGCATCCCCTACATCAAATGTACCTGAGGAAAGTATAAACTGGGTATCCCCTAAAACGGCCGACTGAATCATAGGAACGGGTGTCTGATGGCTACCATAACTCTTTAATAAATTTCCATTGCTAGTATCAAAAATTTTTACTTCACCAGAGTGGTTTCTAATGACAATGCGATCAGAATTACCCAAGAAAGTAAGGCAAGTCAAAAGGTACAAATCATATCGACACGTCCGAAATTGCCTAAACCTACTATACAAAAATTGATGATCTCGACGGCCAGCATGGATACCCATATACTGCTTACCAAACTCATGAGTACTAGCCCATGCCGCCATATTTGCTGGTGCATTGAGGCTATGACTGGGTTCTGGGTGCAGGAGAGAAAGTGGTGGTAGAGTTGTTATTGGAGCAGGGCACCGCCGATGTTGATGCTTCAAATACTGCAATCCCTACATAAAAATTTTATAAACAAGATTATCAGAATATTTCAACAATTCTGAGATTATTCAAGGTAAAAATGATAGGAACTTGCATACCGCTTGGCAGTATGTCTTCCTCAAAGCAAAGTTCATAAAATTATGATAGATGTTCTCCTTATTGATAGCCTCCCTATAAAATTTTAAGTAAATTATTAAAAAAAATGTTATATTCTATCATTCTAAGAATATAAAGAGTAAAAACTCAAGGAAACAAAAATAATAATAATACTACTACAAGTCACATCAAAGGTATGCAGGCTTTATTTCGATTTTTTTTTGTTCTCTTGTTGGTCACATTTAACAAAGCTTGTGCATTTGGAAGAGAAAAACACTCTAGCCTATCTAAATAATCAAAAATATCAGATAAGTTTCTACTAAAAGGAATGCTATCCACAAGGTCTTCATTTTCTTGGAACAGCTCACTAGAAGGATTTAACAAACTTAGCTCTGATTCCTCATTTAACATAAAAAATGTGATAGCAAACAAATAAGAAATATTTAAGTTTCCTACTTAAATAACGACGTAGCAATTTCTAAGAAATATAAAGTTTCCACTGTATCATGAAACAAGTATACTTTCATCAAACACCTATAAAGATGCTTAATTTAGGTGAAGGAATTTACATGCTATTTCATACCTTCAGTTGCAGCAATGAATTGGGCTTCAGTTGAAGACAAAACTACTACAGGTTGTGGACAAGACTTCCAATAAACTATCTTAGACCATCAATACTTTTCTTCTTTAACATCTACATTCTAATCTAAAATAAGCTAAGATAAAAAACTGTAAAATCCAACCTCAAACACCATATTACTTTCAAACATTGAATTAAAACAACTGAAACTTCTGCGCAAACAAAAGAAACTTATCAAAAAAATTATATTTTCATCTAACTCAATTATAAAAAATCCTACAACAAATTCATGATAAAAGTTTGATATCACAAACCAAATATTTGAGGCTGATAGATTGCAGTTTGGCATTTTAGAAGTTAAAGCAGAAAGAAGTATTACAAATGGTTTCTAAATTTGAAGTAAAAGCAAAAACAAGAAGTATAAAGTTTCAAAATCTGAAATTAGATCCGCTCAAACAGCTCAAATAATCAATATTAATAATTCATTAGTTGAGATCCTAGAACTTATATAAAACGATTCCAGGATTACTAGCATCAAAGAGAACCAGGAATGTTACATTTAATGCTCTATAAAATGATGCAGAACAAAAGTCATAATACTAAGAAGGAGTAAACCTACAAAATTGAGCACCGAAAATCTAATCATTTTAAACTGATGGTCTCATGTCATCCTCCATGTCAAAACCTGAATAGTTGGCCAATTTCATAATAAGATAATTACAGATTTATAATGTTCAGATTTCAAATAACTTTGAATCAAACACATGAGGCAATGATGTCATCCTGATGTGCATATATAAGTGTGCATGCTTATAAGGAGAACTAAGAATAAATTTTACAAACCAAACTTAAACATAACAAACCTATTTATTGCACCCATTTATCTTAAAATTGAAACAAATCACTAAGCCTGAGTCATACCGAGATAGCATATAACCAAGTCCAAATTAGATCAAACAGATTGGTTTCAAACTAACTTTAAAAATGAAAGTCAGATCAACCAAAAATCAGTTCATTTATAGTCGTATACTGCAACCAAACCTCTATGAATATCAGAAACAAAAAATTGGAATTATTAAAACATAAGAAACAATTGTGCAAGTCCAATAAAATTTAAGTTTAAATTAATCCATCATAGATGTTTGAAACTAGCAGTAAATATTGAAACTAGTAGTTCAAACTTGCAAGGTACATAACTAGACAACAAATTCTACAAAGATCAATTAAAAGATACTTAACAGAACATAGTATGATATCACAAAAATAAATTAGACTCTAATCATCACTTTCTGCTATTTATAGCATCATGATACCTCTGAAAGTGACTTGCAACGATAGTCTACAGTTAGCTATATGACCAGCCCGATAAACTCACAAATACAGAAAATAAAAGGGGAAATAAGAAAGTAGAGCAAAAGTTTGTGCACCTTAGTAGTATGACCCAGAGCCACTACCACGCAAATAACCAGCGCAACCCAAGCTATGACCAAAGTTCACAGAGTAAGAGCTTCCTCCAACCTAAAATCAAGGCAATAATAGGTAGGTAAAGTTCTGCAAACATCTAAATTCACAGTATGAATATAAAAAATCAATGTTGTAATGAATATGATAAAATCTCTATCACACAAACAAAACCATGAAAAATTTGTTTAGATGATGGAACAAAGATAGAGATCACCAAATTAGTTTGTGATTTTTTATTTACATAAAGCTTATGGAATTTAGTACCATTTCACTTAGCACTACTAACCAAAAGTACCTGATCCCAATTCATGTAGTTCTTCAAGGTCTGCAATCTTTATAATATGCATCAGCATCATTAATCAGTTTTAATAAGAATGCATCGAGTAGTAGATAAAAACAATTGAGAGCAAGCTCAAATAAGAATTTGATAAATCAACATTTTTTTTTCAAATCAACATTTTATTTCATAAATCTACAATTATATAATCTTTCCACAGTCTAAAATATACAACTTAAATTTTCATATGTATATGATCAATCAATTACAATAAATACCTTTACAACACATTATAATAAAATCCATAAAAAAAAAAACAAAAAAGATAAGATACATTATAAGAAGAAACTTCCATGAAAGTGAATTAAACAATTTTCCTAGCAGACATGCCATCCATCTCTTTAAAGAGCTACTTGAGAACTATATTAGGTGCACTACTTGCATCTCCAAAACATCTGCCTCAAATAGAAAATATTTATGAGTTAAGAACAAGCTCACAAAAGATAAAAAGAGATGAAAAATAATACTCAAATAATAAAACTATGTAGCAATATAATGAAGCTCGCCAAAGAAGAGGACAATGGTCTTTATCTTGAAAATTCATGTCGTAAAAGGAGGCTAATATGTTCTATTATACTCTGTAAAGGATAGTGGTTCTTCTCTTGAACACCAGCTTGCTGAAGTTCACTCGGTCGCCATCCAAGGCCTTCATATCAAAACCATCCTAGCTTCATATTCTTTACAGATAACTAAACCAAAATAGAAGAGAACAGACTCCTTATCTTAGCTATCATTGAGCAAAACTTCCTCATACAACTCTATTTTTTTACTTTAACAAATGCCTCTAGCTTGGACACAGTTAAAACACTCCACGAATAATTTTTCTCACCAAAAGTTCAGATTGAACAAAACTTGAAAATCAACACAGGGGCATAGTAAAAAAGAAAAAAGACTAAATGCAAAATCGTAAGTGAACTGTGAAAATCAACACATAAACAACACAGAAACAACCAATGGATATTTTCCTCTCAACCATTGAAAATCAACCCTAACCTCTTCAAACAACTAAAGCATTCAAGAATGTTGAATGATACAATAAAAATGACTAGCAACCATGGTATAAAGAATATCATAGAAATTTTGAATGAAAAGATTAAGAACAATATTAGGGATAACCTGAGAGGTAGAAATAATTGGAGGCGAGTTTGTGGTATGATCCGAAGAATTCTGAGGGAAGAAACTCATATCAACGCACAAATGAGAGAGGTCGTGGCCGCTTAGCATGGAGTTCGTCGATTGCAGTTTGAGGTCGTCGCTAGGGAAAACGGGAATAGCGAAAACGAGAGAAGTTTGCGAGCGTTAGACTGAGATCACGACATTAGGTTTTGGTATAATGTATAATTTTATTTAAATAAGTAATTGTTAAAACTTATATAATATATATTGTAATTAATTTCATCAATAAATTATTAGATTTATCATCTTAAAAATATAAATATTAAATTGAATTCGTAATTTTATTTTTTTTAATTTGAATTCTTCTATTGGAAATTCAAAAGAACAAGTTTGGAGTGATGTGGTACTAATGGATGTGTATCATCTATTATCGAGAAGGCCATGACAGTATGATCAGAAAATCATACATGATGGAATATCCATTACTTATTCTTGCATCCATTGTTGAATGCAAATTGCACTGGTTTCATTAGTGTCAGTATCCAAGGGAGTAGCATCAGAATAACTACTGTTGAATCATTCCAATTATTTATAAGCTTTATAAGATCTAAATACATGATACTTACTATGTATTAAAGAAACATTTGCATATGTTATGAGTGATAGCATCTAGATCCAGGGATTCTTGTTAGAGTTTCAAGTTGTTTTGACTAAAGATATACTTGATGGCCTACCTCCCAAAAGGGAAATTCAACATGAAATAGATTTAATACCTCGAGCTACACTTCCCAACAAACCCCCCATTCATATTGAACCTAGATGAATATGAAGAGCTACGTCGTCAGGTGGAAGGGATACACACAATGGGATTCAGTTGACCCAGCGTTAGCCCTTGTGGGTCGATTCTGCACTTTTGGTTCCAAAAGAAAATGATACATATCTAATGTATATCAATAGTAGAGAAATTAATAAAATTACAATCCTATATCAATTTAAAATTAATACCTCGCATAGATAATCTCTTTGATCAATTCCATGGAGCACTTTATTCTCTAAAATAGACTTAAGGAGCAGTTATCATCATATTTGTATTTGTGCGGAAGACAAGTTGAGACCATTTATAAAGTTAAAGAATGATTCTATGAATGGATGGTTATGACACTCAGGATGTCTAATGCCCTAAATACTTTTATGTATCTTATCAATAAAATCTTTTAGGTTTTTTTGTGCAAATTTATAGTTGTATATTTCAATGACATATTAGTTTACAGCTGCAATCAGGTGGATCACCTTCAACAATTCTGCAAGGTATTAAAAATACTGTGAGAACAAAGGTTGTTTGCTCACTAAAGAAATGCCAATTTCTAGATTGTAAAATAAATTTCTTGGGCTTTATTATGTCAGCCATAGAAGTTGAAGCATATACTACCAAAGTTGAAGCAATTATGAATTGGCCAAGGCCCCAGTTGGAAGTAAAGGTAAGAAGTTTTCATAGTCTAGCATCCTTCAACTAACGATTTTTGAATCACCACTATAGGAAAACCTGGACGTACTATCAAATTTTATGGCAGAAATTTTTCGTCGGTAAAACCGGCAGCCTTATCGATTGAATATAAGCCAATAAATTAACGATGACATGTCCAGCATAAATTTTGCCATAAAATTATTGGTACTTATTCTGCTAGGTTTTCACTAGTATTTAAAAGGTTTCCGGTGCAAGTTCTGCTAGTGAATACCGGCATAATTACTAGTAAATATTACACTGGCTTATTTAAACTCAACAAAAATTTACTGGTGACTATTGTGCCGGTACGAACACCGACAGAAAATATGATGGTAAGAGCCCTATTTCAGCACATCCACCGTCTAACCTCTCATTTCTTTTCCTCTTTCCTCAGATATATTCGCTTGCATCTAAGAGCTGCCCCGAATGCGACCGAACCCCTCAGCAACTTTTGTAGCATTATTCGCCATTGCTGGTTGCCCATACTCACCGCACCATTCAATATCGGTTGCCACTTCTCGCTGCCTCCAGTAATGGAAGGTCATTGCTACTAGTAAGAGAAGGTATTATCTTCATGACATTGAGTTTGGATGTTCTCACTAGACATTCGCAAGAGAATGTATCTTGGTGTATGTGGATTTGGTTATGGATGTTCTCAATAGACATTTATAAGAGAATGTATTTTGCTTTATGCTTTTTGCTCTAGTTCATTATGGATATTCTTACTAAACATTTGCAAGAAAAGGAATCTTGGTATATGTCTTTTGGTTTTGTTATGAATGTTCTCACTAGAGATTTTTAAGAAAATGAATCTTAATGTATGATTTTTTTTGTTGTAGATGTTCTCACTGGACATTTGTAAGAGAATATATCTTAGTGTATGGTTTTAATTTATTTTTTTTATGGATGTTCTCACTAGATATTTGCAGGAGAATGTATCTTGGTGTATGTAGATTTAGTTATGGATGTTCTCATTAGACATTTGCAAGATAATGTATTTTGCTATATGTTTTTTGATCTAGTTCATTATGCATATGCTTACTAGACATTTGCAAGAGAATATACCTTGTTGTATTCTTTTTTTCGATGATATTTTTCTTGTAACTGAAAATAGTAGAGAGGAAGTTGAAGGTAAACTTGAATTATGTAGGTCAACCTTAGAGTTTAAAGGTTTTCGTATAAATATATCTAAAACTTATTATGTTGAGTTTATTTTTAATAGTAATAGAGCTAATTGAGGGATTGTGTCATCACTTAAAATGACGACCTTCCGAGCAATCTTAGACTCTTTGTATTTTTCTTTAATAAATGTTATGACATTATTTAATATATTAATATTATATGTAGGTTATATTATAAATATTAGAACTAAAAGAAGTTGGATGTATAATCGATTGGCATGAGGATAAAAGACATTAATGAATGAGTTCATTAAAGGGGTAATTTTTTTATTCATACAGCTTCTCAACTGCCCAGCTTCATCTCAGATGAAATGCTTTATTACCAATATTCTAAACATAAAAATTATGTGCACCTAAGCCTAGATGATGTAACTATTGATATTTACCTTTAAGGCTTCATGCCAAAATATTGGTGTTGGACTTCTCATGGAGAGTATGAACCATATTTTGATTCTCGATATGGATCGTTGATAAGATCTAATATAGCTGAGGAAGAAAATATCTAATCTGATCTTGAAGACTTAGTTCATGATGCAGCTAGAGCAAAATTTAAATAATATATAGAAGAGTCACCTAATAAGGATGCATAAAATGTTTATGATTTGTTGCATTGTTTCTAATAACTAATATGAATGGGGTGCACCACTCACTAAGAATTATTCATTGTTGTTAAGATGTTAAGCATCAATGTAGAATGTAACATTGGACTACTTAAGGAAACAAACCTGGTAGATGACATTATTCATATAAATTTATATCAGACTAAGAAGTTAGTTTCTAGGCTTGATTTGACATACATAAAGATAAATTATTATGTCAGTGGATGTATGTTATTCTATAAAGATGATCAATCAAAGATTGCACGCTATTACTATAATGCACCAAGATTAAAACTAAAATTTATAACGAAAAAAAGTTGAAGGAAGAACCAGTTAGTAGGAGGTTTTACTTCATCATAATTCTTAGACTATAATGATTATATTCATCCATAAGTTATGTTTCCATATGAGATATCATAATGAACACATTTAATAAGAAAATTTTATTACACATTTGTTTGAAGCAGAATTCTGAAAATACTTTGATCAAACACATCCCATCTTCACCATAGAATCATGAAATATATGATTAGATTTATACGTAGATGATTTTACTATATTTATTCATTTTGCTTCACCATACTCATGATGGCCCGTGTGATGAAGGAGGGCGATAGATTATCTGTCAAAACTTCAAGCGTACATGTTCCACCGGAGATACCAGCAAAAGAAATGCTAGAATTCAGCACAATAAAAGATGCATGTTTCCCATATTTTTTCCACTAGAATGCCACCGAAAATGCCGCCGAAAACCATTTCGGTGGAATGTTTTCACCTATTTGGATTTACTTACACGCAAATTATTGTTGAACTGATTTTTACTGGTATTGCACCGGAGATGGAATTTCTAGTGAATTTTTACTATTATTGGTGGATTTTATCCACCTATTACATCGCATTTTCCTGTAGTGATTTTAGCACAATAACATCTCCAATTACTGAATTATAGTAAGCTGTAACTTTCATTAGACTGATGTTGCTCAATTGAGGTTTGATTATTTAAAAAAAAATGGCAGTTACCCAAATTTTAGTTCTTCTTGATTTTAACAAAGTCTTTAAAGTAGAGTGGTGCATCTAATGTAGGCATTGGAGCTGTTTTGAGTTATGAATAGCACTGTGTAGCCTTTTTAGTTAAAAATTGAAAGAATCTTGATAAAATTATTCAATCTATAACAAGGAGAATTATACTATTTTGTTTACACTACATTATTTGAGTCATTATCTACTCACTACAAGAAAATTTGTCATTATGGGTGGCTTTTGCTAGAGGAACTAGGCAAATTTTTGGCGGTAATGGGATTTTTCAGTTGCTTTCCGGTGATTTTTTTCACAGGTATAAACTGTGTAAGAAACAAATACTAATGATTTATTTCTAGAGGAAAATATTTCTAACATATTTTCGGTGGCTATAGCCACCAAAAATAATAAAAAAAAAGTTAGGCTGCCCGGCTACCCTATTCGCCTTACGCGCTGCCCGGCACCCCACCTGCATTACCTGCCCATGGTGCTTGCTTCTCTCCCTTGTTACTCGTGCTTCCATGTTCCCTTCCTGCTGGCCTAGTTGCCTACACGTGCTTCCTACCTGTTGTGAGATTCGAAGTGAGTATGCTTTAAAGCACCAACCAATTTGCTGTAGGGCAAAAATTTTTAAAATGTATTTATTTAAAATGTAATAAGAAAGCCACCGGAAATGTTGCCACTACAAAAAATTCATGAATTATCAGTGGTCTGGATCGGCGGTTAGACCGCCAGTGTTTATCGGTGGTTATTTAATTTACAGTTGCCAAAAATAGCGGCGGTCCAGTAATCGTCGATTATCCTGCCGTTATTAATTCTTACAGGCGCGTTACTAGTGGCTCAAGCTGCCGGTGTTAAGTTAATTTCTTTCGACGATAATAACCTTCAGATAGCTGCTGGAAAAAACAATAAAATAAGCCATCCTGTGCCTTCCATTTCATTTACTTGCATCCTCTTCTCTCTTCTATGCGACAGTCGCCCCTATCTCCTCGCGACTGTCGCGATTGAGATGCTCCCTTCAGCCACTGATAAGATCCATCCAGTTGAGGATCTCACCCCTACTCTAGTATCAAAGCACAACCGAAGATCTCGCCCCCACTGCTGCGCGAAGTTTGTTGAGTCCAGTAATTAGGTTGTTAAGCCTAAGTAAATGTCCCACGGCTACCAAGAGGGGGGTGAATTGGTAGTTTAAAAAATTTTAAACCCTCTTTAAAGATTAAGTTGAACCGAAATAAAATTTTCTTTTAAAGTTTGTAGAAAAATATTTTTCAATCACAGAGTTGTTAAAACTAAAATTTAAAGTGCGGAAACGTAAAAACAATAAAGTAAATGACACCAGATTTATAGTGGTTCGGTCTATAACCAGACCTACATCCACTCCTCAGAGGCACCCTCTGAGTATTGCACTAAAACCAATAGTGACTCTCCTTTAGCTCCCACAGCAAGGCGGAGAAGCCTTTACAACACACTCTTTTCACCACTACCCGGTGCGAAAGAGAACCGTCGTCCTTTTACACAATCCACAGTGCTGGCAGAGAACCTTCGTCCTTTTACACTCTCCTAGTGTGGGCAGAGAACCTTCGTCCTTTTACACTCTCCTAGTGTGGGTAGAGAACCCTACGGCTGTTCACACTCTCCAAGTGTCGGCAGAGAACCGAATCTCCTTGACTGATCTTCTCACAAGAATCTAGAAGGAAGAAGGAAAAGAGTGAAGAAATCCAATTTCACAAGTAGAGACTCTTACCTTTGTAATCCAAGTGAAGCCTTCTCGCTCCAGTGGTAGGAATCCTCCTTTGAATGCTCTCTTCCACTCTCTCCTTGGCTATTCTCTCAAGAGGCACAAAGATCAAATGACAAAAAGATTGGGTGGCAGTCTAATTTGGACTATTTATATAAAAGACAAGAAAAACCGCCCAAAAACTGCAAGTTTCCAATTCTGTACGCAGTGGATCGTCCTGTACAATCTTGGATCGTCCGGGACGATTTTACTTAAACGATCTGAAACGACCCTATTTGAATATGTGTACGAAATGTCTTCGTACAGATGATCGTCCTGTACGAACTAGGTTCGTCCTGTACGAACTAGGTTCGTCCTGTACGAACTAAGTTCGTCCAGTACGATCGGTTATTACAAGGTCGGTTCTAGAAACTGCTGAAAACTGTTCTAAGTCGGTTAATTGTTTGGACGAGAATATGTTCGTTTGGACAAAAATTTTCCAGAGACCCGATCGTCCTGGACGATTATTTATTTCATCAGGACGAAAATATTTCAGAGGACCAATCGCCACGGACGATAATTTATTTTTATATGGACAAAAATTTTCCAGAGACCTGATCGTCCGGTACGATTTTTAATTTCGTCTGGATGAAAATTTTCCAGAGGACCGGTCGCCTCGTACGATAATAAAATTTGTCTGGACGCAAATTTTACAGAGAACCAATCGTCCGGGACGACAATTAATTTCGTCCTGGATGAATAGGACTTAGAAAATTTTTTTTCGAGCAAGTTCCTATTCGTTCCATGTGCTCTATAAAAGATAACTGATGGATCATCCAGTACAATAAAATATCGTCCCGTACGATCAGTATAAAATTTTATGATCTCCTTATGTGTGTGTGTAAGTTTTTTTTATTCACTCAATTACAATCACTCCCTTTCAAAATTTAATTCAAAGAAAAAATGCAAACTTCAAATTAATAAAATATCTCATGTTGAATTTGATTTTAAGTTATCGTAGTCTGGAGTCTGATTTTCCTGAAATGTTAGTACACACAAGAGCAAATGCAAATCTTCTAAAATTGTTAGGAGATAACTACACATTTTAACAATAATGTTTGGAATCATCAAAACTATATAAGTTGCAAAAAATGTAAAGCATTCAAATAGAAATTATTCTAACAATCTCCCCCTTTTTGATGATGGCAAAACAATTATTGTTTGTATGGTTTCAAGTTAAACAAATCTCCTATCTCCTAAACTCCCCCTGAATTGATAAATACATTAAAATAAGGAGGCATAAAGAACAATATTTTTGTTTTTCAAAAATTTTAACACAAATAACCACAAAGTCAAAAACTTGTAAACAGAATAATCAAAACAGAAAACATAATAATTTCTCCCCCTTTTTGACAGCAACAAAAAGTGAAGAAGAAATAGACAAGGAATGTAAGTAATTATATGAAATTCATTTTAAAATTTAATCTAAATGGTGATTGACATAGGGTATGCAATTTTAAACTAAAAATATTAGGTCAATCATAGAAATTCATAAAATTTAAGAAGTGATATAACATTGTAAGTAAGAAGAATTTATCAAAGACATGATTCAATTTAGACATTTGACTATAGAAAATCATTACAAGAGAGATGTATAAAAATTCTATATTTCAAAGTTCAATAGAATATAAATGAACATAAGATCAATTTGAAGTAGGAGATTGAACGAATTTGAAAAGAAGAGAATTACCACATGTGGCGCTTTGCGCATCTTTTTCAAAATTTTGGGGCACATTTTTGTGCATTTATTCTTGGTTGGGCTTATTTTGTGCCTCTTTTTCACTTTGCAAATCTTTGCGAATTCCTTTTGATTTTTGTACATTTTGTACAATGTTCAAGAGTAATTGAGACCACTTCTTTCCAAAATCTATAATCTAAAATTTCAAATATTTCTAAGTGCATAAATATCACTTGAGCATAGAAATACAAAATAAGAAAACATCTAAATTGCAATAGTAATATTAACTTTTATGTAGTCTAAATGAATAGACATGAATTTAAAAGTTCTAATTACAACAAGTTATAAACAACTTATAAATTTAGAAAGACTAGATTTTCTAATATAGATAATCTCAAATTACAATCTAATTTAAGCACTATGAAGATTAAATAATACTAATGAAATTCATAAACATTAACCACATTCCAAAAACAAATCAAATTTGAAAAAATATAACAACTTCCATTGATATTAATGAACGGATTACATAATATCTAAACAACAAGAAGAAAATACTTTTAACTTAAAAAGAAAAACTAACAAAAACACAAACACTTAACAATTAAACAGACACAATAAAAACATAAAAAATGAATACAACAGATACACAGAAAATCATTTCTACTGTTCTGGAGGAGGAGGAATGCCGCCAAAAAGGTTGAAGTAGGAGGCCATTGTCGATTTGAAGTAGAAAGGGATTGAAAATGAAGTTTGGAAGTGTGATTGTTAAGTTAGAAAGCCTTCATATTTAAAGAAAAATGATACGTTCGTCCTGGACGAAAATATTCGTCCTGGACAAAAAATCATCGTTCGTCTGGACGAAATAATTCCGTACAGACGATCCAATTCGTCCAAAATATAACGGCTTTTCGTAATCAACACAACTTACGATGCGTCCCTTCGTACAGGCTTTTTGACTTGACCAATCGTACAGACGAAAAAAATTTCGTACAGACGATCAAAAAGTAAATCGTTTTAATGTCTCT
Source organism: Dendrobium huoshanense (assembly GCA_016618105.1). NCBI lineage: Eukaryota > Viridiplantae > Streptophyta > Magnoliopsida > Asparagales > Orchidaceae > Dendrobium > Dendrobium huoshanense. The sequence continues at coordinate 32,185,821 of CM028357.1, forward strand.
TGAAAACCGTCCCCTACAATGAACCGACACATGTTCGTCTGGACGAACGAAAACTTCGTACAGACGAAGTCCATATTAATAACTGTCTTATCCACTCAACTGCTCCATTCAATCGTCCCGACGTTTGAGAAAAAAAAATTCGTCATGGACGATATTCCTATCGTACAGACGATCTAATTAAAAACTGCTCTAAAAAACGGTTAAAATTCGCGCAAACTGTTCTTTCACATATCGTCCCGTACAAAACCATATTCGTCTTGGACGATTTTCTCCAAAAAATTTTAATTTCGATTTTTTTTTTAAATTAAGAAAATCAAACAAAAATATTCAAAAACACATAAAACATAAAACAAAACCATAGACCCAAAAATAATTCATTCAAAACACATAAAATTTTACAAAATCAAAAACAAAACACAACAAATATCAATGTAGCAAAGACATTTTGTTTAGGCATTCAAATCAATAACACGTAGCATTGTTCTTAAAGTACTGAAGGTATCAAAGGCTAAAGGTTTTGTAAAAATGTCTGCAAGTTGATTTTCAGTTGAAACATGTATGAGTTCAATTTCTCCTTTGGATACATGATCCCTTATGAAATGATGTCTTATATCAATGTGTTTGGTTCTAGAATGTTGAATAGGATTTTTAGAAATGCAAATAGCATTAGTATTGTCACAATAAATTGGAATAGTGCCTATAATTAATCCTAAATCAATCAACTGTTGTTTTAACCAAAGTACTTACGCCACACAACTTCCTAATGCAATGTATTCTGCTTATGCAGTAGATAGTGCCACTGAATTTTGTTTTCTACTAGACCATGAAACTATGAATTTCCAATGAATTGACATGTTCCAGAAGTGCTTTTCCTATCCACTCTACAGCCTGCAAAGTCAGAATCTGAGTAACCAATAATTTCAAATGAAGAGCTAAACTTAGGATACCAAATCCCTAAGTTTTGAGTTCCTAGTAGATATCTTAAAATTCTTTTCATTACTGTCAAATGCGATTCTTTTGGATCTGATTGAAATCTAGCACATAAGCAAACACTGAACATAATATCTGGTCGGCTAGCAGTCAAGTAAAGTAAAGATCCAATTATCCCTCTAAATTTCTTTTAATCAACAGATTTTCCCTTAAGGTCCTTATCCAACTGAACTGAAGAACTCATTGGTGTACTAACAAGTTTAGCATTGTCCATTTCATATTTTTTGAGGATGTTTTTAATATATTTAGTTTGACTAAGAAAAGTACCTTCCTCAAGTTGCTTAATGCTAAATCCTAGAAAGTAATTTAAATCTCCCATTAGACTCATTTAAAATTCACTACTCATTATTTTAGAAAAATCATCACAAAGATGTTTATTTGAAGATCCAAAGATGATATCATCCACATAAATTTGAACAATAAGTATATCCTTTCCAATTTTTCTTAAAAAGAGAGTTGTATCCACACTTCCTTTTTCAAAAGATCTTTCAAGTAGGAAGGTGCTCAACCTCTCATACCAAGCCCTAGGTGTCTGTTTCAATCCATATAATGCCTTTTTTAATTTGAAAACATGATTTAGAAATTTAGAATTTTCAAAACCTGGAGGTTGTTCTACAAAAACATCTTTCTGAATTACCCCATTTAAAAAGGCACTTTTGACATCCATTTGAAATAATTTAAAACCTTTAAAACAGGCAAAGGCTATTAAAATCCTAATTGCTTCAAGTCTAGCTACAGGGGCAAAAGTTTTCTCAAAATCAATTCCTTCAATTTGATTATACCCCTTAGCTACTAATCTAGACTTATTTCTAATGACTACTCCTGAGTCATTCATTTTATTTTTGAACACCCACTTGGTTCCAACAACACTTTGATCTTTTGGCCTTGTAGTTAGTTCCCAAACTTTATTTCTTACAAATTTATTTAACTCTTCTTACATGGCCTATATCCAAAATTCATCAGAAAGTACTTGATCATTGTTAGTGGGTTCAATAGTTGAAATAAAGGCTGAATGATTGACTTCCTTGTTTAATCCACGCCTAGTTCTAACACCCTCACTTGGTTCACCTATAATCAATTCCTTTGGGTGGTTTTTAGAAAATCTCAAATCTCTAGGCAAAGGGTCTTCTCTTTCTAAATTTTCTTCCACATTTTCTTCCAAATTTAATCTATTAATCTTTTGGGAGTTTTCTTCAATTTCTTCTTCAACAACATTTGGCTCTTCCATGTTTCCATTTTCATCAAATACAACATGTGTGATTTCTTCAATAACTAAAGTTCTTTTGTTGAATACTCTATAAGATTTTCCAATACTTGAATATCCAACAAAAATTCCTTCATCTTATTTTGGATCAAATTTTCCTAAGGCAGATTTTCCATTATTATGTATGAACACCTTGCAACCAAATACATGCAAATGAGACAAATTTGGTGTTCTACCTTTTAGCAACTCATAGGGTGTTTTTTTCAAATTTGATCTCACATTCACCCTATTCAGAACATAGCATGCAGTGCTAACCGCCTCAGCCCAAAAATATCTAGGAAGCGAGTATTCTGCTAACATTGCTCGGGCGGCTTCTATTAATGTTCTGTTCTTCCTTTCAACTACTCCATTTTGTTGAGGAGTTCTAGGTGCAGAAAAATTATGGTCAATCCCTTTTTCTTTACAGAAATTTTCAAATCTTTCATTTTCAAATTCTCCTCCATGATCACTTTATATAGAAATTATTTCACATCCTAGTTTTCTTTGTATCCAAGTTGAAAAATTTCTGAATTCCTCAAATGATTCACTCTTATGAAAAAGAAATTTAACCCAGGTGAATCTTGAAAAATCATCTACTATAACAAATCCATATACCTTTCCTCCTAGACTAACAGTGCTTACAGGTCCAAAAAGATCCATGTGAAGAATTTCTAAAGGTTTACTGGTCCTAAGATCTTTATTGGACTTAAAAGAGGACTTCACTTGTTTTCCTAATTGACATGCATCACATAGATGGTCCTTGGTAAAGTCTAGTTTAGGTATTCCTCTCACCAAATTCTTTTGGGTAATTCTTCTAAGATTTTTCATACTAGAATGACAAAGTCTCCTATGCCAAAGCCATGATTCATTAGAAACAGTTTTCAAACAAAAAGCAGTAGGAGATTGAATACAATTTAAATCTAGCATTTAGACATTGTTTACCCTTTTTCCATTTAAAACAATTTTCCCATTTAGGCTAATTATGCAGCTAGTAGGTAAAAATTTTACATTATAGCCCTTATCACATAGCTGACTTATGCTAAGCAAATTATGTTTTAAGCCTTCAACTAATAACACATTGTCTATGAAAAAGTTTTTCAAATTTCCAATCATACCTGATCCAACCACTTTCTTTGTGGTATTATCTCCAAGTGTAACATTGCCTCCACTCCTGGCTTCCAGCGTTATGAATTGAGCAGTATCTCCAGTCATGTGCTTTGAACATCCGCTGTCCAGGTACCATATACTCTCACGAGGTCTTGTGTGAGAGTATTCCTGCAAAATTCTCAAATGTTAGACCTGGGAACCCAAACAAGTTTGGGTTCACCTTTATGAAATTTATAATCAGATGCATGTATGATATGTCTAGGTTTATGCATCTTAATTCTCCACACCAAATTAGTTTTCATCTTTAAAGTGCAGGTGTGAGATATATGTCCCAAAAATCCACAATTATTACATTTAACATTAGAAAAAATATTCCTATGTTTTCTTTCATATGATTGTCTTCTAAGGAATTTCATGAATTTTGGATAATATTTAAGATTTGTAAAATCTTCAAGTTTAGGGGGTTCCTATTATCCTCGAGAGCTCTTATAGTGAGTTTGTAAAATGAATTCATATCTTCCAAGATTCGATTGGTATAATTGATTCTATATGTCTTGCTCTCAGATTCATCCTTAAAATTCTTAAATTCTTTTTCAAGTTCAGCATAGGATGATTTTAAATTCTCAAAATTTTTATTCAAGTCATCATATTCATCAAGTAGTTTCATGTGGTTGTTATCAATTAAAGCATGATCTTTCCTAAGGATTTCGTGTTCCTTATTAAGCTCTTCTAATTCTAAAACTACACTAGCATGCATCTTTTTCATTTTCCTATATGTATCATGCATATGTTCAGAAACTTCAAACAATTCATTATAGGTTAAATCACATACCTCTTCTTGATCTGATTGTTCAGCATTATCTGCCATCAAGCAAAGGTTGGTGACTTCATCTTCTTTTTCAGTCACAGATGAGTCTGAAGCTGAGTCCGCCCAAAAAGCCTTTTGAAACTTCTTCTTGCCCTTCTTTACCATTGGTTTCTCCTCTACCTTCTCCTTGCTAGGAGTGGCTTTGAGTTTTGGACAATCAGTCTTTATATGACCTGGTTTCCTGCATTCATAACAAATCACTTCATTAGAAACCTTGCCATTTCTGTTATACTTACCTCTATTCCATTGCTGACGTCTCTTCTGCTTCCTCTTTAAAAAGCTTCTGAATTGTCTAGTCATCAGTGCAATATCGTCTTCATCCTCAGGTTGTGAGTGTTCACTTTCGGACTCTTCCACATTTAGTGCAATATTCTTGTCCTTTATTGGTTCACCTGCATCAATCTTTTTTTGACTTACTCCTTGCTCGTAAGCAATGAGTAAACCAAGAAGATTGTCAATGGAATAAATGTTCAGATCTTTAGACTCTGTAATTGCAGTAATTTTAGCATCGTATGCAGTAGGTAAACAACGAAGAATCTTATTGACCATTTCAGCATTTGTTAATTCCCTACCAAGTGCATGCAAAGAGGTGACAATTTGAGTGAATCTTGTGTACATGTCTGATATAGATTCATTAGATTTCATGCGAAATAATTCGTAGTCATGTAACAAGATATTGAGTCTTGATTGCTTAACCTCATTTGTCCCTTCATAAGTTATACAAAGTCTATCCCATATGTTCTTTCTGCTTTTACAAGTAGAAACTCGCATGTAGTCTTCAGATTTTAAAGCACAAAAGAAGCTATTTAAACATTTCGCATTTAATTGTGCTAAGTCACATTCTTCAATAGTCCAATCTGCATAGGGTGTTTCTACCCTAATTCCATCAACTAATCTAGTTGATTTTGAGTAACCTTCCTGGACTAGCATCCACATGCGATAATCAAGTGACTGTAAGAAAGTAGACATGCGTGTTTTCCAAAAATCAAAAGGAATATTGTCAAACAGTGGAGGTCTAGTGATAGAGTAACCCTTAGGTGTGTTTCGGTTTTCAAATGTAGCCATCTACGTTAATCAAAAAGTAGTTCAAACTTATGATTTTGAAACAATGCTCTGATACCACTTGTTGAGTCCAGTAATTAGGTTGTTAAGTCTAAGTAAATGTCCCACGGCTACCAAGAGGGGGGTGAATTGGTAGTTTAAAAATTTTAAACCTCTTTAAAGATTAAGTTGAACCGAAATAAAATTTTCTTTTAAAGTTTGTAGAAAAATATTTTTCAACCACAGAGTTGTTAAAACTGAAATTTAAAGTGCGGAAACGTAAAACAATAAAGTAAATGACACCAGATTTATAGTGGTTCGGTCTATAACCAGACCTACATCCACTCCTCAGAGGCACCCTCTGAGTATTGCACTAAAACCAATAGTGACTCTCCTTTAGCACCCACAGCAAGGCAGAGAAGCCTTTACAACACACTCTTTTCACCACTACCCGGTGCGGAAGAGAACCGTCGTCCTTTTACACAATCCACAGTGCTGGCAGAGAACCTTCATCCTTTTACACTCTCCTAGTGTGGGCAGAGAACCTTTGTCCTTTTACACTCTCCTAGTGTGGCCAGAGAACCCTACGGCTGTTCACACTCTCCAAGTGTCGGCAGAGAACCGGATCTCCTTGACTGATCTTCTCACAAGAATCTAGAAGGAAGAAGGAAAAGAGGGAAGAAATCCAATTTCACAAGTAGAGACTCTTACCTTTGTAATCCAAGTGAAGCCTTCTCGCTCCAGTGGTAGGAATCCTCCTTTGAATGCTCTCTTCCACTCTCTCCTTGGCTATTCTCTCAAGAGGCACGAAGATCAAATGACAAAAAGATTGGGTGGCAGTCTAATTTGGACTATTTATATAAAAGACAAGAAAAACCGCCCAAAAACTGCAAGTTTCCAATTCTGTACGCAGTAGATCGTCCTGTACGATCCTGGATCGTCCGGGACGATTTTACTTAAACGATCTGAAACGACCCTATTTGAATATGTGTATGAAATGTCTTCGTACAGATGATCGTCCTGTACGAACTAGGTTCGTCCAATACGAACGGTTATTACAAGGTCGGTTCTAGAAACTGCTGAAAACTGTTCTAAGTCGGTTAATCATTTGGACGAGAATATATTCGTCTGGACGAAAATTTTCCAGAGACCCAATCATCCTGGACGATTATTTATTTCGTCCGGACGAAAATATTTCAGAGGACCAATCGCCACGGACGATAATTTATTTTCGTATGGACAAAAATTTTCCAGAGACCTGATCGTCCGGTACGATTTTTAATTTCGTCTGGACAAAAATTTTCCAGAGGACCGGTCGCCTCGTACGATAATAAAATTCGTCTGGACGCAAATTTTACAGAGAACCAATCGTCCGGGACGACAATTAATTTCGTCCTGGACGAATAGGACTTAGAAAAAAATTTTTCGAGCAAGTTCCTATTTGTTCCATGTGCTCTATAGGAGATAACTGACGGATCGTCCAGTACGATAAAATATCGTCCCGTACGATCAGTATAAAATTTTATGATCTCCTTATGTGTGTGTGTAAGTTTTTTTTACTCACTCAATTACAATCACTCCCTTTCAAAATTTAATTCAAAGAAAAAATGCAAACTTCAAATTAACAAAATATCTCATGTTGAATTTGATTTGAAGTTATCGTAGTCTGGAGTCTGATTTTCCTGAAATGTTAGTACACACAAGAGCAAATGCAAATCTTCTAAAATTGTTAGCAGATAACTACACATTTTAATAATAATGTTTGGAATCATCAAAACTACATAAGTTGCAAAAAATGTAAAGCATTCAAATAGCAATTATTCTAACAAAGTCGACGTCCGAGTCCGAACCATAACAGTAGATTTGCATTTTTGTTTGTTTTTTTTTTTTTTTAATTTTCTCATCAAAGCATGGCCTAATATAATGCTTGAACTCTAAATTATATAGTTGAATAGTGTCAATATAATTATGAAGATTTATGCATGCTAAGCACTAATCAACATATCATCTTGATTTTTTCTATTCTTAGTAGATATAATGACATGTAAATTTGACATCTCTCTTTAAAACACATACTTTAAATGAGCAATTAAAGATTTTGTTCAAGAGTAAGTGCATCAACTATTGATGGGTTCAATAGTTTTCCTGTTAAGATAGTTGCTATTTGCATGTTTTACATTTTTTCAACTTGTATAGTTTTGATGATTCCAAATATTATTGTTTAGATGTGTATTTATCTCCTAACAATTTTAGACAATTTATATTTGTTCTTGTGTTTACTAACATTTCAGGTGAATCAAACTCTCAAACACGAAGTCTTCAAATAAAATTCAGCAAGAAATACTTTTAGTTTTTGAAGCTTAAAATTATCATTTTAATTGAGAGGGAGTGATTGTAATTGAGTGAATAAAAACATACACACACACACACACATAAGGAGATCATAAAAAATTTATACTGATCATACGGGATGATATCAGTTCGTACGGGATGATCAGACAGTTATCTCCTATTAAGATCACATGCAACGAATAGGAACTGACTAGAAAAATTTTCTAGGAACTGACTAGAAAAATTTTGTAAGTCCTATTCGTTCGGGACGATTTTTCTCTGTAAGAATTTCGTCCAGACGAAATTAATTATCGTCCGGGATGATTTCTTTCTATAAGAATTTCATCCAGACGAAATTAATTATCGTTATGGACGATTTGATCTCTTTAAGATTTTCGTCCTGACGAACATATTTTCGTCCAAACGATATAACCGACTTATGACGGTTTTTCTATATTCATTCTGCAATTTTTGGAACCAACCTTGTTATAACCGTTCGTACCGGACGAACTTGGTTCGTACGAACCGATCAGCTTGTACGAAAATATTTCGTACACATATACAAACAGGTTCATTTTAAGGCTTTTAAGTAGTATCTTCTAGGACGATCCACGATCGTACGGGACAATCCACTGCATACAGAATTGAAAACTTGCAGTTTTTGGACGGTTTTTCTTGTCTTTTGTATAAATAGTTCAAATTAGACTGCCACCAAATTTTTTTGCCATTTGATCTTCGTGCCTATTGAGAGAAAAGTCAAGGAGAGAGTGTGAGAGAGCATTCAAAGGAGGATTCCTACCACTAGAGCGTGAAGGCTTCACTTGATATTTAAAGGTAAGAATCTCTACTTGTGAATTTGGATTACTTCACTCTTTTCTTTCTTCCTTCTAGATTTCTTGTGAGAAGATCTGTCAAGAGATCCGGTTCGCTGCCGACACTTGGAGAGTGTGAACAGCCAAAGGGTTCACTGCCGACACTTGGAGAGTGTGAACAGCCGAAGGGTTCTCTGCCCACACTATGAGAGTGTAAAAGGATGGACGGTTCTCTGCCAACACTATGGATTGTGTAAAAGGACGACGGTTCTCTGCCAACACTATGGATTGTGTAAAAGGACGACGGTTCTCTGCCGCATCGGGTAGTGGTGAAAAGAGTGCTTGTAAAGGCTTCTCCGTCTTGCTGTGGGTGCAAAAGGAGAGACACTATTGGTATTAGTGCAATACTCAGAGGGTGCCTCTGGGGAGTGGATGTTGGTCTTGTTTAGACCGAACCACTATAAATCTTGTGTCATTTACTTTACTGCTTTTTATTTTTCGCATTTTACTTTTGTTTAAAAACTCTATGGTTGAAAAACTTTTTCTATAATTTTTTTTTTATTTCGGTTCAACACTTTTTCAAAGAGGGTTCATTTTTAAAAATATCAATTCACCCCTCTCTTGGTAGCCTTTAGACATTAACTTAGGTCTAACAACCTATTCACTAGACTCAACATTTCCTAGAGATTATCTATCCAATACTAATTATCTCCTAGAAAACCCTAGGGGTTTCACTAATTACATGTAAAAAATCTCAACCTACCCCTCCTAAGTCATCCTCAAATAAGGACATTTCTAAAAGACTATCACTCACGAACTCAATTATAATATCCTCCACATAAGCATCAATAAAATTCACTTTAAAGTAATCCATACTTTGATCCTTGGGAAACATCATAAAATTCAAGACATTAAAGTGATTTCTTGATCATAAACTCCTATGGTCAACTCCTTCTAAACATTTACCATCACCTAACTTACTACAAAGAAGGGTACCTAGTATGATAGTAATCTTTTTATCTTTCATATCTATAGCAATAAGGTCTATATAAAAATAAACTTATTATGAGTTTATTTGTTTTGATGAACATATTTATGATAATTATTATGATTGATTATAGTGGCATGTTGCCTATATTTGTGATAATTATTATATATTATGTACAGATTTAGAGTTTAGGGTGAAATTCAGTAAATACAGAGGGGAGGCTGTCATTTTTTTTAGATCAAGTTTCTGGCGGCTAACTGGCGGTTTGGCCGCCGAAAACATCGATACCAGAAGGCTAATTATAGCTATTAGAATTTCATTGAAGCCGCCAAAACATACCGGCAGTTTGCCGATGATTGCCAACGATTTTCGGCAATAAGCTGACAGTTTAGCCGCCAATAATTCCTTCGGTTATAACCGCCGGTACACCACCGGTTATTTACCGGCGGTTTACCGACGATCGTCGATGCTCAACCAACGATAATCCTACAGTTTGGCCATCGGAACGATCCGGTCAAACCAGTGATCGAACAGTCGGTATGCCACCGGTAAATAACCGGCAATCACCGGCATTACAATCGCCATGAAGTCTCTGGTGCATAGAACCACGGGAAAAAGACCGCCATAAACCATTTCCTATGCGGTTTTTACCAGCTATTTTTAAACCGCCGCAAAGCCGTCGAGTTTTTTCAAAACTGCCTTAAAGCTTATACTAACCGCCGATAATGAGTGATTTTTTTGTAGTGTGTCGGATAGCCGCTAGGCAACCGTCAGAAAATCTACAATAAAATAGTTGGGCATATTTAGTCTTAAACAGCTGGAAAATCGTCAAAATATATGCCGTCGGAAAGGTAAGGCAGGTTGAGTTTGAGAAAAATAATTATTTGTTTCCTCTTTCACGAGGAAATGGTTTGTATCCTGAATTCTAGAGAATTCAAGTAATGAGTTTGTTTGGTTACAATAGTATTGCTTTTAACATATCTTGAACATCGACTATAGCTATATTGTGAAGTATGGAGGATCACTTGTTATGGTCCAAGTAATTTCTCTATTCTTCCAATCGAAATCACCCGGTCTCCCATCCTTTAAAGAGAGCCACTGAGACAATTGCACACTATCTTATGACAACAAATCATAAACCTCAATGACTTATTATTACCACAACATAAGATATCTTTTATTGTTCATATCTTACTTATATTGTGTATTAGCCCCTTCTCCAATTAGAAGGAAAGGCTCCTCCTATAATATTTGACTCCAATAGTGAAATAATTTTAATAAAACTATGTCCCATGATTTGATGGTTCTCTTGAATTTTTCATATTAAAAATGTGAAATCCCTTAAAACAAAGAGACGTCTTTTGGTGTAATGATTATAATTTCATTAAAAAAACACAACATTTAAGTATGCTCTTCCCAGAGAAATTCTAGGATGGGTACCTCCTGGGAAGTTACATCAACATGATAAAACCCCAAGACCCTTAGAACAAAGCGAACAATATCTCGATAGTTTAGTATTTTGACTGTTACAATAAATCTCACGTCTCTTATGAGCTGCCCTATATTTCTTTGTGACTCTACATGAAATTTTTTATTTAATTATAAGACAATAAACTCTTTTTTATTGTTATAAATATCCCAACACTCAACAAGCCTTGATATAAAATAAATATTGAGCAAAACACAAACCAAAATCACAAACATATTCATGAGGTATACTCATTAATAATTTCGAAGTATGTCGACATAAAATGACAAAGGTCTAATGTTCTATATGGAATTCATTATAGAAATTCTTCAAGAAGTTCTTAAAAAGCAATATGTTAACTTCATTTTTTTGCATCTAAATTTATCCTTTTGAAACAAATAATCATTACAAAAGATTTATACATATATTTATTTTTAATAAAATTTTTAAGAAAATAGATTACTTCATTTCTATCAAACTTTATTTTGAAGCCAATCAAAGATATAGAGCAATTTATGGATCATCTCTTTGCAATATTAATTAATAAATCTAAATTTAGCTGATATTTGATTCTAACAATAGAAAAATATAAAATTAAAATAATGTCTATATATAATCTTTTTGAGAAATTCCTCATAAATTTCTGAAACTAATCTCTTCATTAGATTTCTATTCAAAGCTGCATGCTTTTGGCAGACCTTCAGAACTTTCAGCTGTGCTAGAAACAGGAATATGTGGGCAGATATTTAATTATATTTGACATAACTTTGTTATTTTTATAGAGTGAAGGAGTATAAATTTAAGCTTCATTTGAGACAGCTTTTTTATTAGGTTTAAATGTACTTTTTTAGTATAAAAAATTTTAATTTAAAAAATTTTTATACTTAAATATTGCTTTAAGAAGCAATAAGAAAACTATCTCAAATCAAGTCTTATTTCTCTTGGAGAAGGGCTTATGAATGTGTGGATAGAATGAACACCAAGAGAACGCCTCTTTTTCTTAGCTTTCCCCATTTGCATTTAATTAATTAATATGATTGGGATATTGGTTTGATCCCTCATCTGTTTTGCCCATGACTGCCACTCTATTTTAAATTCAAGGTACCAAAATCCTTCATATTTTATAAGAAAACAACTACTTGCTAAGAGAGAGAGGAGAAATCACTTAGGGTCATCAGAATGTGATCTAGAGGCGAATTAGGATGCTCTACATCATTTTTTGCTATGGACTGATATTGTGTACCGTAGTGTATCAGGTGACTTGGCGCATCCTGATTCGCTTCCGATCAGTTCAATAACTGCATGGAATAATTTTCTGAGAGAGATCCTTTGGATTATAATCTTGGTGTTGTCATATTAAGATTTTTCATATTTTATTTTGAACATTATAAATTTTTTAAACAATTCTGATTTTTATTATTGAATCTTCTAGAGTAGTACTATAGGTTTTTTTTTGTCTTTTTCGTTATTCTTCGTAGTGAATGAAATAAGCTAAATCCTCAAATCAGTTCTTTCCAAAAAAAAAAACAAAGTTGTTATACACTTAATTTCTTGATTTCTTTTCATGATTATCCTATATTTTAATTTATAAAAATGTTATCACTTGTTAGAGATGTGAAAATGTGTCAATAAGTATTCAGGCCTGATTCAAAATTGATGAGATCTGAATCTAATCAATATGAACTCAATTTATTTAATAAACGGGTCAAAAAGGTGGACCATAACCTGATCAACTAGCAACCTATTTTCATTAAAAAATTATTAAGTTATTAATTATAAATTTTAGATTCATTAATTAAAAATAAGAGAATTATACCACAAAAATAAAAAATAAGGAAAAAAATTAAACACAAGTCAAATTTAGATTGGCGAGTCAACTCGAATATGACCAGTTTAATAAACGTGTTGGAATGCATGACCTGAATGTAGCCACTTTTTAAAATGGGTCAATTCGAACCCAAAGTTTTTGTGTCAGTACTAGATTCACAAGTTGGATCATTTATTTACATGGCTAGCTAGTACTCTTCTTCTTGTTTTCAAGTATTATATTTTTTTTTTTTAATTTAAAATGCTTAATTAAATGCGACTTTAAAGTCTTCACAGTGATAATATATAATTTATTAAAGCTACGAAGCTCAGTTTCAAAAGCTCTATTTTAAAACTTTGCTATCAAAAAACTATTCTTCAAACCATTGGGTCAAGACGTCAAGCTGTGGAGCTCAAATGGGCTAAATGTGAAATTGGGTCTGAGCCCAAAATCACCCCACGTAGGCCGAGTCAAAGAGAGCCCAAAAAGTCAATGAAAGGTTGCTTAAAATTTAATTTAAGGTTACGTAATTATTCTCATACTGAAGTAAAGCAGAGGGCTACAGCTATCAATAAGGATATTCTGTATAAAATTCATGATAGTTTGTCCTTAATGCGAAAAATGACAAATAATTTAACAAAAGTATTTACGGTTAGGCTTTTATGAGTATTTTGTAATGGGTTAAGCCGATTTCATGAACAAGAACAACATTAAATTATGTGTTAAAATGTCAAAGAGTTTCATCAACACATAACTCTTAGGTTTTTTATGGGAAAGCTTTTTTTTACTATCTTTTAAATTAGATTTTTAGTATTAAATTTTTAGTTCAAAAAGTTTTTATATTAAGGTTTCGTTTGGGATGACTTTTTTATTACTTTCTAAAACAGAGTTTTAGTATAAATTTTTTTATTTTTGTACTAAAACTCCGTTTTAGAAAGCAATGAAAAAGCCGTCCCAAACGAAGCCTAAGACTTTATTTTGGACAACTTTCTTATCTCTTCATAAAGTAGTTTTTTAGTATAAGATTTTTTTAGATTTAAAAATTTTGTACTAAAAAGCAGAAAGAAAGTTGTCCCTAATAAAGACTTCATTTAAAACAACTTTCTTAATGCTTCTTAAAGTAGCTTTTTAGTACAAAATTATTAACTTTTGTACTAAAAAGCTACTTTAAGAAGCAGCAAAAAAAATAGTCTCAAATGAAGCCAAAGTCAAAGATTACATTTGGGATAACTTTTTTACTACTTTCTAAAATTGAAAAATTGTCATGAACGAAGCCTAAAATGTGATTTAAAAAGTAGTAAGCTATCAAAAATAAGTCTTTGTTATGCGCTTTTTTTTTTTTTTTTTTTTTTTTTTTTTTGAGAAAAAAAAATCTTTGTTCGGTATATTCTTTTTTTTTTGGACATTTAAGCCATTTAAGGCAAACTCACATGCACAACGCATACACATGGACTCGAACCTTGGACCTCTTAGTTGGAAGCCTAAGCTCTCAACCAATAGGTCAAGGGGAGTTGTGTTACGGTATATTCTTGAAATTAAAAAAAAAATTCTTAAAATTATGTCAGGATTTTTCTTTTCTTGAAATTAGAGCAAACGTACATAGGTTTCCAGAAAACAATGTATCCATAGTGGGTGCAGGAAAACCTATAGATATTAAAGTTGTGATTTTTTTGTTTTTTGAAATCCATGCATCTTTATGTGAGTATATAAAAATTCATATAAATTAATTATCTTAGGTAAGAAGAAGTTTGGACTTCTTTGAGTACAGATATAAATGTCTGGACTTTTGACAACCAAGATATTAATACTAATTAGTATTTCATAATTTTTTTATTTGAAAAGTTTTAAATTTAAAGTAGATTGAATTATTATAAGCTGAGGAGATGTTGAAGAGGCTTGCGACATTTGTTTTAGGTTTATTGCGAGGGTTCTTCAAAATCAAAGCAAGTATATTATTGCCGAAACACGGTCATCGCCATAAATGTGGTCATCAATGCTAGTGAGAGCTCATTGGTGTTAGTGATGACATGAGCGAGAACCCACACTTAAAAACATCCTAGTGATACTTTGGGCATGAACCAACATAGTGTTCATGTCAGAGTTATCATGGACTATAGTTGGCTCTGTGATATTATAAATATTTGCACTAGCTAATAAAAAACTAGAGCTTTATTTGGTGTGGGTGACATTGACATCTCATTGATAACCCAATATTTGTTGGTGTGTCCGATCTATAAGGGCTAAGGAGGACAAGATTATATATATATAGCCAATTTGGCTCAGGGTCAAAGGACTTAATCCTAAGGCTTGGTAATATAGGGTAAAAGTATAGGTTGTGGGACCAATTCCACTAAGAAACTTTTTAAAGATAAACACCATCCCAAATGTAGCCTCAAAATACTCACGTCAATTACAATATGACATGTGGAGGGAATCTAGCTCATCATTACATAATCACGTAGTTCAACTATCTAACTGCGCTTGCGAGTCTCTTCTAAGAAATTTTTTGATGAATTCATAATAATGATCCTTGGGGAGATCTGTAGTAGTCTCTCAAACCAAGGATTTAGCATTTTTATGGATGCTCTCTCACCCTTATCCTTAGCCATGCACTCGAGAACTCCTACCTAGTTGATCATGTGACCTCTCAAGAATATTGTCCTTAGAGCTTATAATAAATTAACATCAACTTGCATGCCATTATTGTACTCTTTTATATAAACCTACTTATTGTTTTCAACTATTCAGGACAATAAAAATGAAACATAAACCCTAATCCCCACATTTTAAGCACCAATGAGGTTTCCATTAGCATTTTCTTGTCAACATTGTTTTCCCCCAATCTTTCTTCTAATGGTTATAATAATTTTCCAAATATAGAGATTTTCATCCCATTACACTATGCTCTAATATCATTATTTTATAGCCTATTTTGTTTCTCCAATAATAGTGTTTCATGGCATACGCAAGGCTTTGCAGTTATCCATTTGGAAACCAGGTCATCCTCCCTATAGTGGTTGTATTGGGGTGCTGGATTCAATGATTCTATTTGTTTAGGACCTTTGGATTTGATGAAGCCCCCTAGCTAGTATAGGCAATAGTTGCGGGCCGAGGCCTTTGGGTACAGCGGTACTATACTTTAAACCAGGCTGGGACCATTCACTGAATCCATTCCATTATGGCATGAACGGAAGGAGATGAAACTACATTTCATGTGTAGATCTTCTAAAGTATGTCTTAATGCATTAGCTCCTTAGCTCGCACTCTCCTTTTGGATACAAAGAGTGCTAAGTAGTGGAGAAAAGACATTGACTGCGAAAGGGTGCTATGTGTTCCGGAGCTGTGAGGTTCCATCAGCTGAATATTTAGATGTTGGAGAGCAAAGCTCCCCTTCGGGCGAAAGCCCATCCGCTATAGGCACATAAGTTGCCGCGGGTCTTCAGTGGAAGATGTCCAATCAGCTTCTCGCAACATGTGCGGTCTATTGTTATACAAACCTCCCTACTTCCAGGACTTTCATCCCCGTAATCCACCACACTACGCTGCAGCACCACAGGAGCAGAATGAGAAACTGCTCAGCTAGTACAGGCCGCCGCACAAGAACAAAGCGAGCGCGCTACGTACGCGAACAGCAGAGCAACACCACCATCTCTACATCGTTTCAACAGTCAACTAGAGGCAGGTAGAGCAGAAGCGAGGAAGGCAGAAGAATTAAAGTCGACCTACAAAGGGAGTTTCAGCAGCATCCAGTGGATCAGCGTAATATGCGGAAGCTTTTGAATCAGATCCAATTGACCCAGTCCTAGCCAGCATCCCTGTAGTTTCGAGGAGGCATTCCAGTTTATGTTCATTTGTTCTTAGCATCCCTCTCTCACGAAAGATGTGCAAGAGTATTTTAGAATTTACTTCAAAACCATTCACCCGTATACTAGGCAAATGAAAAGATCTCTTTTCTATTTCTATATCTAGTGGAGGGTCAGGTCAAATCAACTAGACTATACCGGTCTTAGCCGATTCTTGATCCAACAATGTTTCCATCAGGGTACTTTGAAGTTCGCCTTAATCTATGAAGCTAGACTTTTCCAAAACAAACAGAACATTCTCTTAAGAAGAAACATTATGATTCGGCGAATCTATTCTCATCCATTATGAAAAGACTTTCCTCTGAGTGGATATGTGGAAGTACACTATGATGATCCAGAGAAACGTGTAGTTTTTGAACCCATTGAGATGACCCAAGAATTTTGCTATTTTGATTCTACTAGTCCTTGGGAATAGCGTAGCGACGGATAATTCAGAATAAGAATAGGTCCAGTCCAGGGGACAAAGAAATAGGAAATGCTATTTGCTTCTGAATGAAGAAGAAGAACTTCTATGAAATGAAAGAGTCTCTACGGGCATCGGATATCATTAAAGAAGTGAATTTTGAACATCCTCTAAGATAATGGTATCCCTACCATACAACATGGTGTCACGGAAGTGCTTAAAAGAGAGAGGTAAAGCACACAATAACAATAAAGCTTGATCCTCATCATCAACCATCACATCTATATTCATCCCTAATTCAGATGTGACTTCATGGCTTCTTGCATGCGAAGCAAGTACAATCTCTGCTTTAGATCCAGTTTGTTATTGTCGCCACCCTACACTAAGAAAACTGAAGTGATTTCAACTTGGCCTTACTATGTAAGTGGCTATAGAAGCTTGCGGCTCAAGAGGAGGGACTATGGACACATGTTATCCAGCATAAGTACTATAGGAGAGAGAGAGTATGGGACATTACCCCCAGGACCAGCTCCAACATTTCTTTTTTTGTGGAGAGGCATCTTTCAAGCTACAGATATTCTCCGGGCTGGCTCAGATTTTAGTCTTGGAGATGGAAGAAAGATTGTAATTGGGTGAATAAAAACATACACACAAACTTAAGGAGAACATAAAAATTTGTACTGATCGTACGGGACGATATCAGATCATACAGGATGATCAGTCAGTTATTTCTCAATAAGAGCACATGGAACGAACAGAAACTGCCCAAGGAAAATTTTGTAAGTCATGTTCGTACGGGACGAAATTAATTATCGTTGGGACAATTTGCTCTCTGTAAGAATTTCATTCCAAACGAAATTAATTATCGTGATGACGATTTGCTCTCTGGACGAATTTCATCTAGACGATCGCAATTTTGTACAGACGATCAAACCGACTTAAGACAGTTTCTTGAGTCAGTCCTGAAGTTTTTGGAACCGACCTTATGATAACTGTTCTTCTGAACAAACCTAGTTCGTACAGACGATTAGCGTGTACGAAATTATTTCGTTCACATATGCAAACAGGTTTGTTTCAAGGCTTTTAAGTAAAATCGTTCGGGGCGATTTTCGATCGTACGGGACGATCAAGTTCAACAAAACTTGAAATCTGCTATTTTTAGATGGTTTTTCTTGTCTTTTCTATAAATAGGCCTTTCTAAACTGAAACTTAATCTTTTTGGTCATTGATCTTCGTGCATATTAAGAAGAGAGTTAAGGAGAGAGTTTGAGAGAGCATTTGAAGGAGATTTCTTGCCGTTGGAGTGTGAAGGTTTCACTTGGTACTCAAGGGTAAGTGTTTCCACTTTCAAGTTAGAGATTACTTCACTCTTCTCTCTTTTCTTTTAGATTGGACTTGTGAAGAAGATCTTGGAAGAAGATCTGGTTCTCTGCCGACACTTGGAGGGTGTGAACAGCCGAGGGTTCTCTGCCCACACTTGGAGGGTGTGAAAGGACGACGGTACTCTGCCAATACTGGTGATAGTGTGAAAGAACGACGGTACTCTGCCAACACTGGTGATAGTGTGAAAGGACGACGGTACTCTGCTAACACTTGGGATGGTGTGAAAGGACGAACGGTTCTCTACCGACATTGGGGGAGTGTGAAAGGATGACGGTTCTCTGCCACATCGGGTAGTGATGAAAATAGTTTATAAAGACTTCTCCGCCTTGCTGTGGGTGCTAAAGGAGAGTCACTATTTGGTATTAGTGTAATACTCAGAGGGTGCCTCTGGGAGTGGATGTAGGTCTGGTTTTGATCGAACCACTATAAATTTGGTGTCATTTATTTTCCGCTGCTTATTTACTTTTTTGGATTAAAAACTTAATGGTTGAAAAACTTTTTCTAGAAAAACTCATTAACTAAAGTTTTAGTTTTCAATAATTTTAAAAGAGGGTTAAAATTTTTAAGTACCAATTCACCCCCCCCCCCCCCCCTCTTGGTTAGCCTTGGGACATTTAATTAGGCTTAACATCCTAATTCTCATTGAACGAGTTTCAACAAGTGGTATCAGAGCTTTGTTTCAAAATCATAAGATGGCTACATTTGGAAACAGAAATACACCTGAGGGTTATTCTATAACTAGACATCCACTATTTAAAAATATTCATTTTGATTTTTGGAAAACATGCATGTCTACATTTTTACAGTCACTTGATTATCGCATGTGAATTTTAGTTCAAGAAGGATATAAAAAACCAACTAGACTAGTTGATGGAATTAGAGTTGAAACATCCTTTATGGACTGGACAGTAGAAGAACGTGACTTAGCACAACTTAATGCCAAATGCTTAAATAGTTTCTTTTGTGCTTTAAAATCTGAAGACTACATACGGCTTTCAACTTGCAAAAGTGGAAATGACATATGGGATAGACTTTGTATTACATATGAGGGGACTAATGAGGTTAAACAATCTAGACTTAATATCTTATTGCATGATTATGAACTATTTCGTATGAAATCAAATGAATCAATTTTTGAAATGTACACAAGATTCACACAAATTGTCACCTCTTTGCATGCTTTAAGTAGGGAGTTAACTAATGCTGAAATGGTTAATAAAATTTTGAGATGCTTTCCTACTACTTATGATGCTAAAATTACTGCAATTACAGAGTTTAAAGATTTAAACATATATTCCATTGACAATCTTCTTGGTTTGTTAATTGCTTACGAGCAAGGAGTTAGCCAAAGAAAGATTGATGCAGGTGAACCTCGAAGGGAGAAGAACATTGCATTGAATATGGAAGAGTCTGAAAGTGAGAATTCACAACCTGAGGATGAAGATGACATTACTTTAATGATAAGACAATTCAGAAACTTTCTGAAGAGAAAGCAAAAGAGACGCCAACAATGGAATAGAGGTAAGTTCAATAGAAATGCAAAATTTTCTAATGAAGTTATTTGCTATGAATGAAGGAAACCTGGACATGTTAAGACTGATTGCCCATTACTCAAAGCCAATCCTAGCAAGGAGAAAGTAGAGGAGAAACCATTTGTGAAAAAGGGCAAAAAGAAGTTTCAAAGAGCTTTTTGGGCGGACTCAGCTTCAGATTCATTGGAAACATAGAAAGAAGAGGAAGTTACAAATTTGTGCTTAATGGCTAACATACTTGATCATTCAGATCAAGAAGAGGTATGTGACTTAACATATGATGAACTTTTTAAAGTTTCTGAACACATGCATGAAACATATAGGAAGACAAAGAAATTGCATGCTAGCCTTTGTTTAGAATTGGAATATCTTAAAAAGGAACATGAAATCCTTAGGAATGATCATGCTTTAATTGATAGCAACCACATGAAATTATTTGATGAGTTTGATGACTTGAATAAGAACCTTGAATATTATAAATCATCCTTTGAGAAACTTGAGAAAGATTTTAAAATTTTTAAGGATGAATCAGAGAGCAAACTTTATAGATCAAATTATTCAAATCGGATTTTAAAGGATATGAACTCATATTATATTTTGAAGATAAAAGCTCTCGAGGATAATAGGATACCTCCAAAACTTGAAGATTTTACTAATCCTATTTTATATCCTAAATTTATGCAATCCCTAAATAAACAAATGAATGGTAGAAGACTTAGGAAACTCTTTCTTAATGTTAAATGCAATATTTATGGATTGATTGGTCATATAGGTCACACCTGTACTTCGAGGATAAAAAATTATATGGTGTGAAAACCTAAGATGCATAACCCTAGACATATCATACATGCATCTTTTTATAAAATTTCAAAAGGTGAACCCAAACTTGTTTGGGTTCCCAGGTCTAACGTTTGATATTTTTGCAGGATGTCTCTCACACAAGACCTCGTGAGAGCATATGGTACCTGGATAGCGGATGTTCAAAGCATATGTTTGGAGATTCAACATAATTCATTTCGCTAGAAGCCAGGAGTGGAGGCAAGGTTACACTTGGAGATAACACCATAAGGAAGGTAATTGTGTCAGGTATAATTGGTAATATTAATAACCTTTTCATTGAAAATGTGCTATTGGTAGAAGGCTTAAAGCATAACTTGTTAAGTATTAGTCAGCTATGTGATAAAGGGTATTGTGTCAAATTTTTTCCTACTTGCTGCATATTAAGCCTTAATAGTAAAGATATTTTAAATGGAAAAATGATAAATAATGTCTATATGCTAGATTTAAATTGCTTACATTCTCCTACTACTTTTTGTTTGAAAACTGTATCTGATGAGTCATGGCTTTGGCATAGGAGACTTTGTCACTCTAGCATGAAAAATCTTAGGAGAATTATCTAAGAAGACTTAGTGAGAGGAATACCAAAACTAGACTTTACTAAGGACCACCTTTGTGATGCATGTCAATTAGGAAAATAAGTGAAGTCATCTTTTCAAACCAATAAGGATCTTAAAACAAGTAAACCTTTGGAAATTTTGCATATGGATCTTTTTGGACCAGTTGGAACAGTAAGTCTAGGAGGAAAGGTATATGGATTTGTGATTGTGGATGATTACACGAGATTCACTTGGGTTAGATTTCTATTTCATAAGAGTGAATCATTTGAGGAATTTAGAAACTTTGCAACTTGGATTCAAAGAAAACTTGGGTGTGAAATCATAAATATTCAAAGTGTCATGGAGGAGAATTTGAAAATGAACATTTTGAAGATTTTTGTTAAGAAAATGGAATTGATCACAACTTTTCTGCACCTAGAACTCCTCAACAGAATGGGGTAGTCGAAAGGAAAAATAGAACATTAATAGAAACTGCCCGAGCAAAGTTGGCAGAATACTCACTTCCAAAATATTTTTGGGTTGAGGCAGTTAGCACTGCATGTTATGTTCTGAATAGGGTGATTGTGAGATCAAAATTAAATAAACACCCTATGAATTATTAAAAGGTATAACACCAAATTTAAGTCATTTGCATGTTTTTGGATTCAAGGTGTTCATTCATAATAATGAGAAATTTGCCTTAAGAAAATTTGATTCAAAATCAAATGAGGGAATTTTTGTTGGATACTCAAGTGTTGGAAAATCTTTTAGAGTGTTCAATAAAAGAACTTTGAAAATTGAAGAGACCACACATGTTGTTTTTGATGAAATTGGAAATTTTGAAAAGCCAAAAATTGTAGAAGATGAGATTGAGGATAACTTCCAAAAGATTGAAAAGATAAATTTGGAAGAGAATTTGGAAGAAGGATTGGAAAAAAATTTGGAAGAAAATTTGGAGATAGAAAACCCTTTGCCTAGAGATTTGAGATTTTCTAAAAATCACCCAAAGGAGTTGATAATTGGTGAACCTAGTGAGGGTGTAAGGACTAGGCATGGATTAAGCAAAGAAGTCAATCATTCAGCCTTCATTTCAATAATTGAACCCACTATAATCAAGCATTATTGGATGAATTTTGGATTTTGGCCATGCAAGAAGAATTGAATCAATTTATGAGAAATAAAGTTTGGGAATTAACATCAAGGCCAAAAGATCAAAGTGTAGTTGGAACTAAGTGGGTTTTCAAAAATAAAATGAATGACTCAGGAGTAGTCATTAGGAATAAGGCTAGATTAGTTGCTAAGGGGTATAATCAAATTGAAGGGATTGATTTTGAGGAGACTTTTGCCCCTATAGCTAGACTTGAAGTAATTAGGGTTTTGTTAGCCTTTGCCAGTTTTAGAGGATTTAAATTGTTTCAAATGGATTTTAAAAGTGCCTTTTTAAATGGGGTAATTCAAGAAGATGTTTATGTAGAACAACCACCTGGATTTGAAAATTCTAAATACCCAAATCATGTTTTTAAGTTGAAAAAGGCATTGTATGGATTAAAATAGGCACCTAGGGCGTGGTATGAGAGGTTGAGCACTTTCTTACTTGAAAGATCATTTGAAAAAGGAAGTGTGGATACAACTCTCTTTTTAAAGAAATTTGGAAAAGACATACTCATTATTCAAATTTATGTTGATGATATCACTTTTGGATCTTCAAATAAAAATTTTTGTGATGAATTTTCTAATGAGTACTGAATTTGAAATGAGTTTAATGGGAGATTTTAGTTACTTTCTAGGCTTTAGCATTAAGCAAAATGAGGAGGGTACTTTTCTTAGTCAATCTAAATATCTTAAGGACATCCTCAAAAAGTATGAAATGGATAATGCTAAACATGTTAGTACACCAATGAGTTCCTCAGTTCAGTTGGATAAGGACCCTAAGAGAAAATCTGTTGATTAAAAGAAATTTAGAGGAATAATTGGATCTTTACTTTACTTGACTGCTAGCCGACCCGATATCATGTTTAGTGTTTGTTTATGTCATAGATTTCAATCAGATCCAAAAGAATCACATTTGACAGCAGTGAAAAGGATTTTAAGATATCTGTTAGGAACTCAAAACTTAGGAACTTGGTATCCTAAGTTTAGCACTTCCTTTGAAATAATTGGTTATTCAGATTTTGACTTTGCAGGTTGTAGGGTGGATAGAAAAAGTACTTCTGGTACATGTCAGTTTATAGGAAACTCTTTAGTGTCATGGTCTAGTAGAAAATAAAACTCAGTTGCCCTATCTACTGCAGAAGCTGAATATATTGCATTAGGAAGTTTTGTGGCACAAGTACTTTGGTTGAAACAACAGTTGATTGACTTAGGATTAACAATAGGCACTATTCCAATTTATTGTGATAACACTAGTGCTATTTGTAATTCTAAAAATCCTATTCAACATTCAAGAACCAAACATATTGACATAAGGCATCATTTCATAAGGGATCATATTTCAAAAGGTGAAATTGAACTTACACATGTTTCTACTAAAAATCAACTTGCAGACATTTTTACAAAATCTTTAGCCTTTGATACATTCAGTGCATTAAGAACAAGGCTTGGTGTGATTGATTTAAATGCTTAAATAAAAATGTTTTTGCAACATTGATGTTTTGTTTTCTTAGTTTATGTTTTTGTGATTTTTGTTTATTTTTGAGTGATTTTTATTTAGAGTCTGTACATTTTCGTTTTTCATTGTGTTTTGTGTGTTTATTTTATTTTATTTCATAAAAATACATAAAAATTTGTGTTGATCGTCCGGGATGAAAATTTTTCGTACGAGACGATGTGTTGGAATACATGAAACTGTCAGATTTTAAAATTGATTAGTGTAGTTTTTTTAGTTTTTAATTTATTTCGTCTGTATGATTCTCAGATCATCAGGGACGAACTTTCTTTTTTAAAACTGTGCAGGAATATGACAAAACGGTTGAGTGGATAAGGTAGTTTTAATGAACTTCGTCTGTACGAATTTGAAGTTCATCTGGACGAAAATGTGGCGGTTCATTGTGAGGGACGGTTTTAAAACTGTCATGAAAACGATGATTAGTGGATCGTCTGTATGAAATTATTTTCGTCTGGACGATCGGTCAAGTCAAACATCTATACGAAAGGACGCATCGTAAGTTGTGTTGATTACGAAAAGCCGTTTCATTTTGGACGTATTTGATCATCTGTATGAAATGGTTTCGTCCAGACGAACTTAAAATTTTGTCCAGGATGAACGATTTCGTCCGGTATGAACATATCATTTTTCTTTAAATTAGAGGGCTTTCTAACTCAACATTCACACTTTCAAACATCTCTTTCTAATCATTTCGAATTCTAGATCAACTATGGCCTCCTCAAGAAAGAGACAAAAGGTTCTAGCAAAGAAGCCAAACAGATCAGAAAACTTCCTTTTAAAAGAAAATGAGGAAACATTTCCTCGTTTTGCTTCAGCAAAGATCACTCCATCTCGCATCTTGATTCAGGAAGAAATTAACTACAAGGTAATGCACCTTTTCGCTACCACTCAATTCGGTTTCATCCTCACTCTCGTCCACTTCTACAAAAAGTAAATCTTTCACTATTTCCTTGCAAACATGACCTTTAACTCGGATAGATCAGCCATTCGCTCCTATGTCCACAAACAAAGAGTAGAAATCACAAAGCATGACTTAGGTGCATTTCTACAATTAAGAACTGAAAGACTTAGACCCCATTCCATAATCACTTCTAATGTTTTTAGATGGTATGAAATAAATCGAGTGATTAGAGGAAATGATGTTAACGATCATATTGCTAAAGTTTCAGGACTTGTTCAAAATGCCCGTATCATTCAGCATATACTTAGATCTTCAATTATCCCAAAAGCTGGTGATAAAGTCAATATTACCCCACTTCTTTATGTTGTAACCTTCCTAATTATGAAAGGAGAAGAAATTGATGAAGCCCAACTCATTTTAGACTATCTTTATGGGCTTTCCGAAATTGGGCATGGAGTTTTGAAAAGAAAAAGAAATATTGCATTAGGTCACTTAGTTTGTTATGTTTTGGAGAAAAAGTACAACATTGTTCACCCTATCCAAGATTATAAAGAGCCTCTTTATTTTAACGATGCTTCATTTAGAACAATCTTCAAAGAGGACAAAGGGAAAAAGCAAGCAGGTGATTCTGAAGAAGAAGGAGGACAAAGTTCTGCACATCAACAAGATTATCAGAATTTGGTTGACAGATTTGATGAATTTGAGATTCATTTTGATCAACGCCTTGATCAATTTGAAGCTCAATTCAACAGCAGCAACAAGACATTGGTAGTATAAGAAATGATGTTCATCACATAAATACCAATGTTATGTTGATTAGTTCCTACTTTGATTTATTTGGTGGTGTTCCTCCTCCTCAGCCTCCTCCTCAAAATTAGGGTGATATATGTTTGAGTACTAGATGGTTTCATGTATATTTTCTTTAGTTATATATTTGTTTTTAGAGTTCTATGTATTTTCCTTTCTAGTTGTATTGATATTATAAATTGATCATGTAATCTTTTTATTAATATCAATATATGTTGTTGTGTTTTGCTTTAGTATTATTTGTTTTTAAAATGTGTTTAGTCTTTATGAATTTTATTAGTCTTTTTAATCTTAATTGTGCTTAAATTAGATTGTAATTTGAGATTAATTTCATTTGAAAATCTAGTCTTTCTAAATTTAAAATTTGTTTATAACTTGTTATAATTAGAATTTTTAATTTCATGTCTTTTCATTTAGACTACATTAAATTTAATATTATTATTACAATTTAGATGTTTTCTTCTTTTGTATTTCTTTGTTCAAGTGATATTTATGCACTTAGAAAAATTTGAAATTTTAGATTATTGATCTTGGAAAGAATTGGTATCAATTACTCTTGAAAATTGTACAAATGTACAAAAATCAAAAGGAATGCATAAAAAGTTTGCAAATGTTAAAAAGAGGCACAAAATAAGCCCAATGTAAAAAGATGCACAAAAAAACGCCACATGAATTACCACATGTGGTAATTCTCTTCTTTCCAGATTCTTTCAATCTCTTAATTCAAATTGATCTTATGTTCATTTATATTTCTATTGAACTTTGAAATGTATAATTTTTATTCATCTCTCTTGTAATGATTTTCTTTATCTCAAATGTATAAATTGAATCATGTCTTTGATAAATTCTTCTTACTTACAATGTTATATCACTTCTTAAATTCTATGAATTTCTATGATTTACCTAATGTTATTAGTTTTAATTTTCATACCTTATGTCAATCATTTTTTAGATTAAATTTTCAAATGGATTTCATATAATTACTTACATTTCTTGTCTATTTCTTCTACACTTTTTGTTGTTGTCAAAAAGGGGGAGAAATTATTGTGTTTGTATGTTTGTATTTTAGTTTTGTGTCATTTGCCTTGTGTTATTAGTATTGTCTTATATTTTTGTTTTTGTAATTTTTTTGTTTGTTTGTTTATTTTAAAAATTTTGAAAAACAAAAATTGTGTTTTTTAGTTCAAAATGCCTCCTTATTTTCATATATTCATCAATTTAGGGGGAGTTTAGGAGATTTTTTAAATGAAATTATACAAACAATAATTGTTTTGCCATCATCAAAAAGGGTGAGATTGTTAAGATAGTTGTTATTTGCATGTTTTACATTCTTGCAACTTGTACAGTTTTGATGATTCCAAATATTATTGTTCAAATGTGTAGTTATCTCCTAACAATTTTAGAAGATTTGTATTTGCTCTTGTGTGTACTGACATTTCAGGTGAATCAAACTCTCAAACACGAAGTCTTCAAATCAAATTCAGCAAGAAATACTTTTTGTTTTTGAAGCTTAAAATTATCATTTGAATTGAGAGGGAGTGATTGTAATTGAGTGAATAAAAACATACACACAAACTTAAGGAGAACATAAAAATTTGTACTGATCGTACGGGACGATATCGGATCGTACGGGACGATCAATCAGTTATCTCTTAATAAGAGCACATGAAACGAACATAAACTGCCCAAGGAAAATTTTCTAAGTCATGTTCGTACGAGACAAAATTAATTATCGTCGGGACGATTTGCTCTCTGTAAGAATTTCGTCCCAAACGAAATTAATTATCATCAAGATGATTTGCTCTCTGGACGAATTTCGTCCAGACGATCGCAATTTCATACAGACGATCAAACCGACTTAAGACAGTTTCGTGAGTCAGTCCTGAAGTTTTTAGAACCGACCTCATGATAACTGTTCGTCTGGACGAACCTAGTTAATACAGATGATTAGCGTGTACGAAATTATTTCGTACACATATGCAAACAGGTTCGTTTCAAGCCTTTTAAGTAAAATTGTCAGGGACGATTTTTGATTGTACGGGACGATCATGTTCAACATAACTTGAAATTTGCCGTTTTTAGATGGTTTTTCTTATCTCTTCTATAAATAGGCCTTTCTAAACTGAAACTTAATCTTTTTGGTCATTGATCTTCATGCCTATTGAGAAGAGAGTTAAGGAGAGAGTTTGAGAGAGCATTTGAAGGAGATTTCTTGCTGTTGGACCGTGAAGGTTTCACTTGGTACTCAAGGGTAAGTGTTTCCACTTTCAAGTTTGAGACTACTTCACTCTTCTCTCTTTTCTTTTAGATTGGACTTGTGAAGAAGATCGTGGAAGAAGATCCGGTTCTCTGCCGACACTTGGAGGGTGTGAACAGCTGAGGGTTCTCTACCCACACTTGGAGGGTGCGAAAGGACGACAGTACTCTGCCAATACTAGTGATAGTGTGAAAGGACGATGGTACTCTGCCAACACTGGTGATAGTGTGAAAGGACGACGGTACTCTGCCAACACTTGGGATAGTGTGAAAGGACGAACGGTTCTCTACCGACATCGGGGGAGTGTGAAAGGACGACGGTTCTCTACCGCACCGGGTAGTGGTGAAAAGAGTTTGTAAAGGCTTCTCCGCCTTGCTGTGGGTGCTAAAGGAGAGTCACTATTTGGTATTAGTGCAATACTCAGAGGGTGCCTCTGGGGAGTGGATGTAGGTCTGGTTTTGACCGAACCACTATAAATCTGGTGTCATTTATTTTTCGCTGCTTATTTACTTTTTGTGATTACAAACTTTGTGGTTGAAAAACTTTTTCTAGAAAAACTCATTAACTAAAGTTTTAGTTTCCAATAATTTTAAAATAGGGTTAAAATTTTTAAGTACCAATTCACCCCCCCCCCCCCTCTTGGTTAGCCTTGGGACATTTAATTAGGCTTAACGTCCTAATTCTCATTGAACGAGTTTCAACACCTTGCTCTTGACTGAAAGCCTTATTGAGATAAGGTGCGAAGCAGTTTTATTATACCACAGTTTACTGTACTAGAACGGAAAGAGATAGGTCCTTCGTTGGGCACTCTTTTTGGCCAGTCCACTGCTCACTGCTAAAGGAAGAGGTAGCTCCTTACTGGTAGTTGGTACCTTTGAACTCTGTTATTTGTCATTGTTGTCTCTTGTCTCGCATCTATAAGGATCAGTCTCGTACTAAAGTCGATCTTAGGGAGGAAGAAGAGAAGTCAATAGGTGTTCCAAAATGATACAGTATAGCTTAAGCTCTTAAAGCCTCCCCGAGGGACCCCGTGGGACCGAGGGTTCCCACTAACCCTATAGCATCTACAATCCTTGATCCAAGCTAATTAAGAAGATCCCTTGAACTGGCCAATACCTCTTAGGTAGGTGCTGCTGGAAACTTGTACAAGGACAAGTTCATTTTAAATAGAAGATAAAGATTAATAAAACCCTCTAGAACAGAGTGTGTTGATGCTATTAATGCATTACTAGTGATTCTTACCTCAATCATCCTAGAAGAGTAGGTCTGGTATAACACTTATTAGTATTATCCATATCTGGGGTGTCTATTTACCTTGAAGAACAAGAATGAATCTCTGCCATTAGATAATACAGATGGATTCAAAGACATCTCCCTAGGGCACGTCAGTCTTTACCTTGTAAATAAGTATCTCAGATCATGTGAGTAATATCCTTCCGGTACATAGGCATACCCCCACATCTTTACAGGAATCCTTACAGAAATAGTGCACCCACTGCTTATCTACCTTAAGTTGAATATTGGTCAGTAACTCCTTGGTTAGCTATATTAGTTCTCCCAATTTTACTCGCTGAAGGTACCAATTCCCGATCTAAAAGTATTTCTTGATTAAGAATAGACCAAATCTGTACCTATTAGCATAAATTATTATCTACTAGTACCTTACAATACTTAGCGATTAGTATAGAGTAATAGAGTTTCCTCGGGAAATTGAAGTCTCCGAGCTCCATAATTCGGAGTATGTACCAGCATTACTACAATTATTCCCCATGTCAGGTCATCTCAAGTAGCTATTTCTAAGTAATGGTTGAAGTATCCACTGAGATACAGGGTAATGAAACCTAAAAGTTGCTACTCTTTTATCCTAGATGAAGGTACCTGCTAAGTCCTGACCTAGGCTTCAATTACATAAATGTGCTTTGTTACATCCTGAGGTTCTTTTTCATTGCCCAAGGACTCTAAGGCACCGATACTTTTCATGATCAGAGCAAGACTGTGTATTCCTATAAGTAAATACTCTGAATTGGCATCTATCTTCCATCAGATATACCCTAGGTAGCAACTAAGTATCAAATACAGCTCTACTAAGCCTAGAGTCCTCGCTGACTTTGTATGGACCAGCAGGCCAAGTCTTGGAAACTAGATACCATTTTAAGATTGACCCTCATTAAGTCGAAACACCTAGAGGGGTCCCACAGCAAAAGTACATATTAGCCCTAAATCTTACAGTCAATGTAACTAAGGCCCTAGCACTACTAGGACACCCCTGGCGTCTATCAAATCAATTGAGTTTTAGTACCTGTATACCAATAGGCTTTGAGTCCTAATTTAGGGGAAGTTTCAATTGCTGATTTACAAATTCTATCCAGAGCAACCATTATTAATCAATAACTAAACCCAGGGCCCTCATAAAGACAAGGATTAGGACAAGATCTTTTAGATAGGAATGGTTATATTGAAGCAGTGTTAAAGGGTTGATCCGTGTAATTGGTTGGTTTTTATTGTTGAATTGGTAAAATGGGTTGTCTTAGGCATAGGAGGAGCCAATTGGGGATCAGTAAGACTTACATAGAGTATAAGTCAATTCCTAGCAGTGCTCCCTATACAGAGGTATAATTTCAAGAAGAGCATCAGACACGATACTACTCAGTACTCTAAGAGCAATTGCTTCTACTAGGTATAAGAAGGCATTACTTGTACGGGATGACTTAGTGAAGTAGAGGAGGACTAGGGCGGTATGATTACAAGAAACAGTAGATGCCGCCCGCTAGGTCTAGAGCCAAACACAAATTCAATGAAACTTAAGGGTACAGTAGCAACCAATACCAGCTAAGGCCCTCACTCATATTATATAGAATGCTTAATAACCTTCAAGATCCATTCTCCCACGGGCAGGCCCATTCAAGTACTCCATAGGATCCTCTACACTTCTTAGGCATCTAGGCAAGGAATACTATGAGCTAAAGTCCCTGGAATGGATAAACCCTTAGTCTAGCTAAACATAGAAAGAAATGGCATACTACCAGAGTATCTACAGGGATTAGAAATAGTGTAATAAAATGTACTTTATGGTATACCTGGGAAATGGAGGTAACTAATAATAGGGTACAAAAATACATAAACACAAATTAAGCCTCGGGCACACCCTCGGCCAGGCGATTACTAATAAAACTTTGAGTTGTAGATATCGGAGGGCATTTGCTCACTAGAGCCCGGACCAAAGGCTCTAAACCTATATAACTTTATTTTATCCTTAGATACCAAAGGACATTACTTCATGTAGGTGTACTTCATTGAATAGATTATAATCAGAAAGACCTCTACATCCCCCTTTAGCAGCTTCTCCTCTAGCCTTAGGCTCTTTAGTGCTAATTAAATGGTAGCCATCTACACAGCAGGTACCGGGGTAAACATAAAGACAGGGTCCTCCCCGAGGCGGCCCATGCCGAGGTGCCCCTGGAGAGGTCCTAAGAATCTAGAACATTGTTTGCATATCTCTAAGATTCATACCTGATAATCAGTGTAGTACTGGTATAAGTCAAGAATACCCATTACGAGCCTCCAATTAAGGCAGCTAGAACTCTATCAAGGGAGGAGGTCAATTCATGTGATGTTTGAGAAAGAGCCATGTCTGTGTACCTGTACTTACTTCAATATTCCAGTCTATATGTTATTGGCCATATTCCACAAGGATGAAAATGGATTGCCCCGTATAGCTAGTTATACAGCCTCAAGTACAAAAGATAGGAGATCTGCTATCAATGAATTCAATTTCCAGGGCTATTTAAGCCTTCCAATGGCAATTCGAAGTGTAGCTACTGCCTCCCTCTGACTTAATCAGCCATAGGCCTCATCTACCAAGTATTTTACCAAAGCCTCAAGCTTCCCTTGGAGGTACTAGGATCCCCAAGGGCGTATAGATACTTGTCCATCTCCCAATTCCTAGACAACTGTAGACCCATAGGGTCTGCCAAACTAGATGTAATCACGCTGTTTCCTCAAAGGAGACCTTGAAACAACTCAATCAGAGTTCGGTGTTCCTCATACCTGGATTCTACTCTGAAAGAGCAGGAGAGCTTGCTCCGGGACTTATAACCCAAGGTTCAAAACCTAGAGGAAGATTAGCCGGAATAAATCAACATGGCCACCAATTAATTACCAAATGATAATTAGAACATAACAAGTCTAAGTTAGACCCCTGTAGGATTACAGCCACACAATTGGAGGAATTAGCATCACCTACTAGCCATAATAGATTTAGAATCACAGAGGCATATAACCGCCCCTAATTGTTAAACAAGTAAGTATTAGACCTCTTGAGGGGTACCTTGGAAACCAGCTAACTTCAAGGCAGAGTAGTAGTCCCGATGCCTCTGTCAAATCCCCAGAGGAGCCCTAATAATTAGACGGTGTTTCCTTGCCTAGGTATACTTATAAAGGTACAGAATAATGAGGGTAACTTTTAAAGGACATTGGAACTATACCTATATTAGATTGGTTGGGAAGATTGGTTGGGGCATTAACCAGAACAAGCAGATACTTCTGATGGAGGTCTTTTATCATAATCGAATTTGTAATCCCCTCTTAGATGTACTGGTCTGGACGTAACTGTCCTCCTCAATGGAGTACCTTGGGATTGCTGGTAGATATGCCCACCCTAGTGTATACGTTTTATCAAAAGTTCCAATTACCCCAATAGAGGAGTGCTGATGGTCTCTACGTACCTGTAGCTCGGTACAGGGGACTAGCTATCTATAGGCATAATTGGAATAGAGAAGACTTATAAGTTACTTTCTTGAGGCAAAACCTTAGAAGAGAGGCTAAGCCCTAGTGATTGGTCGATAATTTGAAAGCCATCCTCCAATTAACCATAGGGGCTCCTTGCCATCCAAGGTGAGGGGTTGTTTACTGAGTAACTTATGCCTGTACTGTAAGAGGTATTTGCAAAGGCAGTACGTAAGATATCTGTAGTAGAGCTTCTAGGAAGTTTCATCACTCTTGAGTGATTTGTGTTCCAGATAAAGGAATCTGCTAATCCTAGAGATGTATTGGCATTTCTATCAGCTCAAAATTGAAATAGTGGTAATATTATAAAGGAGATTCTATTTATCTCCTGTAAGGGTCTTTGTAATCATCAAGTCCTACCCTCACTTGCTTATATCTAATAAAATGGAGTTACCCGTAGAATTTGAGGTTTAGTTATAAAGTGGACAAGATGACCTTAGGGAATATCAATAATGGTAATCAGAGTAGCTATGTAGTACATTGGGTTATATAGGTAAGAATTTGTATCTGTGTATAACACAGGCTCAAAGATCAATGTATAAACTTGTGTTTAATAAAACCTGCTTAGGGTTACTTTAAATCTTTGCGGAGGGAGGCTAGGGTATAAATCCAATGGGTACTATGCCGGTAAGTCAAATTCATCTAGTGTAGGGCATAATCTAGGTATAGACTAATAGGTTTGATTACTGAACTAGTAATTAATCGGCAAATTTGGAATTAGTTTCACCATAGGCCACACCCAGGGGGTGCACGCAGACTACTTTATGGTTAAGTATAGGTTATTAGACTAGAATACTACTATTTGTAAATACCATAAAACTATCCCTGTAACATCAAAGTTATCTAATTACTAATCTTGTAGGCTTATATGCTCTCCATATTTCAATTGGGGTTTCCTTATCGGGCTCTTCTCGGAGTAGACTTTGTAGTAGTTCCTATGCATACAGGACACTGGCCTTTACTTCTTACTAAACCTTAATAATTAAGCTATAATAGTCCGCACCCCCAGTATACCCCCAGGATATTGTTTTCTATGGAAAGTCTGTTGTGGTTCCAAATTCTTTGAATACCAACTAGATGAGCCAGCTATAGCTGTTGGAATTTCTGATGAAGTCTACAGATATTCTATACTGCAGGGTATAAGAGGATAGATCTAATATGTGGAGATCTAGAATGGAAGTCTATGGTAAATATGTACAGAACTTTCATGAAATTGGAGGTATAGTAGGAGACAGGGTATAATAGGAATGTGCAAACCTCATTAAGGTCAAGGTAGCTCCCTCTGGGTATACCCGGAGAAGGGTCCGAAACAAATTCAATAAGGCTGGGTAATACCTGGATACTTTCATCCAACTAACAGAGCCCCTGACTTAGTCAAGATAAAATACAACCAAAGAACTAATACAATTTTACCGCCATAATTTCCATGGTTATTATGGCTCTTTGAAAGATAGCCCACAACAGAGCTTGTCATTCTCTAATTATGGGTTGATAAATGCACCTGTGCTAATACTTTATGGGGGGGGTATTGGGGGGGGGGGGGGGGGGGGGGGGGGGGTGGGGGGAGCATCCTAAACTTATAGGCTAGAAGCTTCAGATTATGATTTATTTACCGCTCCTTTAGTAGATATAGTAAGTATTAGAAGCTCTAGGATAGTTTCCTTCTTTAATATCTAGTGATTATGTTCAATGATAGGCACTCCTCTCCTCAGCAATAGATTAATCTAAAAGATGTGGCGTGTTTAGAAGCTTAGAACTTTTGGGTATTAGGGCAGGCAGAGCAAGTACAGATAAAGAGAAGATACAAGGGTCAGTGGATACATCTATGAAAAGACAAATACTGTAATTTCAGCTACGATATTAATTATCTTAAGGTTGTAAAGGGTTCTCGCTAGTACTACTATGTTAATTCTGGGAGGTGTTTATACAATATTTTACTCTGTCTTATTATTAAGTTTTCAATCAATCGATTTGTTTGAGAAAGTCTTTATAGATGCCACTGTGCTTGTAAGTGTAGGTTGGATACTTTGTGGATAGGTAGTGTTGGAATACAAGCCTCTGACTGCAATACTACCAGTAGGATAGAGAAATTAACATCCTAGAGCAAATTCTCTTATAACTAATTCCATTACATAAATAATCTTAGACTAGCTTCCCTTTTTAACCAATGTATCAATATACATAGACCTATGGAATAATGAATAATAAAAACAATTACTAAGATTCACTAGATTAGGTCCAACAGAGGATAACTACAATAGACGTTTATAAATACATAAACAGTTACCAAAACATAACCTACTATATTAATTCTGTCTTTATAGTAGTTTGGATATAGCTCTGTAATATGATTCTTTAACTAATGCGTCTCTCTTGATGAATTAGTACTTCTTGTTCCAGATTTTCTCTTGTATTGGAAACTTCAAGGGATCCTTTTACAACTCAAGTATTAGGGGCCTAATGGCTGCTTTATACCCATTATTCATCGAACCGTTTAAGTTACATTCATGGATTATTGTCTTAAGGAAAATGCCAATAATTTCATCACAGGGTGGGAACTCTGTAGATCTCCCTTACTAGGTGTATCTTTGATTGAATAAGTATCATCTAAGTATATGTTTACTCTTAGATTGCCAATTTATTATGTGCTAAATGTATTAGACTTAAAGCCAGGATTACAGGTCCTCGAGTGAGTGCATGGATAAGTTACCACAGTGATATATCTCAAGAAAGACTATTCTTAGATAAAGCAAGTTGTAAGCGGTGACATCTCTGTGTAGATCTACTGAAGTTAGCAAATCAACTAGAAGAAAGGAAAGTTTGAAGGTTCAGTAAGGGTCGGTCCCCCTATCAATTCTCAATCTATTAAGGATGTCGGTGAAGTAGTCGACTAGTTGTACGGTCTGAAGGAAGCAGACATCTTTAGAGACTGTTCGACATTAAGACAGACAGGGGTCCCATGAAGAAAATAGGGTGAATTCCTATTTCATGTCTGGTTTAGACGGTCGATGCGAATGTCCTGCAACGTTCGATGAAGCACTTTGAAAGAGAAACCTTGGAATTTCCACTTGGATTCCAGCCCTGGTACGGTACGAAGTCCTTCCTCCTGTTCGAAGATTCACTCTTCCAGGCCTTGCTTGCCTCGTGCGAGAAAATAGGAAAAGTGCTAACATGCTAACACCGGTAATGGGTGTTGCCGCATCTGAGAATGGAAAAGCTGCTATTTGTCTAATTCTGACTTCTCTATTTCATGTATACTTCTTCTACTATTGATCATGTCAGCTCTTTTGATCTATTTTCTATGCTAGGAATATCTATATTATGTATGAAATTGATAGTGAGAGGAAAAGAGAACTCCTAAATGCAGCCGGGATCTTATATACTATACCACCACACCAATGATAGAAGGAGCGGATACGAGTACTCAAGCATCTAAAGCAGTGTGGTTCCAGGTGCATTTCCAGTTTTGATAGTTGTTGTCTGAGCTCTTGTCCTTCCTCTATGATTCAAGACAAAGAGTATAGGCTAGAGTTGCTTTCCCGAGTGAAAAAGGTATATTGGAATCTCCGAACGAACACTTCGAATCTGTATGCTCGTGCTTTCCGGGAAGGCAGGTCCGGTTAGTCCTTCTCCAATTAGCATCTCGCCTGATCGTCTGCTGAGTGAATAGCAGCAAGTGCTAGTTCAAGTAAGTAATCATTTGATGCACGGGATCTGTACTGTGACGAGTAAGAAAAGAAGGTGGAAGTACTACGGATCTCAGAGCTTTAGTTTCAATGATTCAAATCAGTGAACTGTACTCGTCCAAGCCATGGGGTAAGGTTCACCAGACCGGGAAGGTAAACGACCAAAGAAAGTAGAGGATTCGGATAGGCGAGTCAAGGCGTTTGTGTGAAAACTCTAGTTGTATCAAATAGAGATGGGGAAGGAAGGAAAGTGACTCTTTTCTTTTAAACCAGAAACATAAACGGCATTCGTCAGACTTGAGCTGGTAAAGTCGAGATAAATCAACTGGGATCGGATCGCCACACCCAGCTTTCCTGGTCAAAAAGAAAAAAAAAATCTCTCCATTCATATATGTAATTATGAAATACATGGTACAAAAAGACTCAGAACACTACAAGAGTACAGGCTACGAGAGGACTGGAAGGTATCAGTAGAGACGAGACTTGAAAATCTCCAGGTGCCCAGCAATCTCATCCAAAGTCTGGAACTCTGACTGAGCAGTCTGAAACTCCTCCTGAGCTCGTGTCAGCGTGGACTCGGCTGCAACCATCTCCTGGTGAAGAGCCTGGTAGCGCTGCCCATCTTTCCTAGTAAGATGCTCTTGCCGGTCGCGTCCCTGCAGTGAAATCTCTGGGACATCATCTTCTTGATATCCTTCCAGAGGCTCTATATCCTAGTGGTCATCCAGTCAAACTCTTGACTGATGCTGAAGGTGCCCTGACGGTGTCTCCTTAAAGCTGTCGCACTACCATCAAGTCTGTCGTGAGTAGAGTCGACCAGCTCGGTGCCTGGAAATCCTCTCCTGCAACTGTGGGAGGGTAACCCTGGTCCACAAGACTGAGAGGGACCTCAGTCCTTGGATGTGGAACTCTGCCTCTCGACACAACGCCTCTCAGAAGGCTAGCTCGGTAGTGCTCACTACAAAGCTGGACAAAAAGACACCCGTACCCAGGACAGCCGTGTTTAACTGACCCCGGTAGAACTGGACGGTGGGGCGAGGAAGAAGCTGGAGCCCGTCCCAAGCCTCAACAAGTGAAACCAAGTAAAAGATGTCTCATATAGGCGACTCTCTAACGGAATGGTGTCCAGGCGACGTGTGTTTAAAACCCCTGGGACAAGGGGTCAACCGTCGTAGGCTGTGGCCTGAAAGAGTCTGAACTGCCTGGCCACCCTGTTGGGCTGGTAGCCCTCCAAAGTCACAGTGTTACCTGAATGGTAACACAACCACCCTGGGTGTTATGCTGATGAAGTACTCAGCAACAGGTAAACTCTGTCTCCTCCGGAGTAAAGTACGCCTCCCCCTGTGGTCAACCTCGTCAACAACAACTGTCCCCCTCAGATGGGGCGGTAAACTAACCATATCCGGCTGGTAAACCAAGGAAAACCTGTCAGCAGCCAGGTGTGGGGCAAAGGAAAAGAGGCGGATCCTCTCTGACTCAAAAGTAGCAGAAGCCTGAGACAACTA
Source organism: Dendrobium huoshanense (assembly GCA_016618105.1). Classification (NCBI taxonomy): domain Eukaryota; kingdom Viridiplantae; phylum Streptophyta; class Magnoliopsida; order Asparagales; family Orchidaceae; genus Dendrobium; species Dendrobium huoshanense. The sequence continues at coordinate 32,223,639 of CM028357.1, forward strand.
AAAGTAGGAAACCCCCTCTCTGCAAAGTACGACGGGCACTCTAAGCAAGTAAAATCTCCAAGAACGTGCAAGTGGATCCACCCATACAAGTACTGCCACGGTAAAGTCAAGTCTCGGAGCTCAAGGGAGGCAGCCTCATAAGCAGTACGTAGAGACTGAGGGAGTAAAACCCGATGGTAGGATTTCGGCAGCGCCGTCTGTATACAAAGTAGGTTCTTCTTCTGCAACAGTTCCCCTGATAAGAGCACAAAGAAAGAACATAAGTAAGAGACTGAAGAAGATTTTGGAAGAATTGGATGAGCAGAGGAAGCTAATCAAGGCTGGTTTGGAAGACTTAGGTGACGCTTCCTGGTTGCCTGAAACTTCCCCTCTCTTGGGAGGTAGCAGATTCCACCCTCTCTCGGCTGCTCGAGGTGAGGAAAATATGAGGAAGATTGCTAGGTCTCCACCACCTGCTTTTCAAGATGAAGCCGAATCCTCTAAGAAGAGGAGATCCACATTTGCTGGTGCCCGTTCAGTTATCCAGCGGATGGCGGATAAGGAAAGAACCACTAAGTCTGAGATTATGAGGCGAATGGGCCGTGCAGTGTTTGATAAGGTCAAGGCCGATATCTTAAGAAAGCCAACTAATGACAGAGGAGCAACTCATCCTCCTCGCAAAGAAGTAAAGCGATATGCTGATTGTCTAAGACATATGCCCGAGCCGATCAACACGAAAGGCCAATTCAGAGGCGTAACGATGGAAGATCAGAGAAAACAATAACTACCAGAGTAGAGCAACCCAGAAAGGAGGGGGCCCCTGTACAATCAATACCACGGCGACATCGCACTGCACGTAGGTTGCCTTCCCCCATTCAAGTCCCTCCTTCCGATGTCCCTTCCAAGATTCAGAAGAGAACAGGTGAATTGTATAGGCCGGTACAGCAACATCCTGAGGGTCGTACCTCTTCCCCGTGCAACAGGGGATCAAAATCAAGAAATACGTCCCGACCCGTCAAAGGAAAGGTAGTACAACCCAAGGAGCCTGTTACCGTCATCACAAAAGAAGAATCGTCAAGAAGCAAAGTACAAAAACAAAAAGAAAGAGTAGAAGATGCGCAGGTTCAGTCAACCTAAGAGGTTGGAAGAGAGTAACGGATCCTCGAACACCAGTGAATGTTAACACTGAAATGAAGGAAAGGATTGTGAACAGTATGTGCCGGTTAGCCCCAACCATGTTTCAAGCCGCTCAGTAGGTGAGATACTGGAGGAGTTGAAAGCCAGTATAAGGCAGATTGAGGAGGATGAGGCTACAAAAGCTGAAAGGCGGAAAGCCACTGAGTTAGAAGTTCTGGAGGAAATTCAAAGAGAAAAAGACCAACAAACTGGGTCAGTAGCAGAAATCTTCATGGTAGACACTCGCGGGTCGCGTGCGACGAGAGAAGCACACCTCCTGATTTCACCCAGCAACTCCTAGAACAATTGAGAAAGAAAGACGAGCAAATTTATCGAATGGAGAGCAGGATCGAGGAAATGATAACAGCTATGATGACCCTACAAGGACAGCCATCAATTCCGCAGAAACCGCCTGTCAACGCAGATAAATCGGAGGTTATTTACATAACCGACAAGAAGTCGGTGACCATGGAGGAGGAGGTACAGAGATCTCCCAATAATTCTGAAAACTCTACAGAAAGATCTTAAGCAGTTGATTGAACAGCAAGTAAGGAAGCGATAACGCAATCCCAAGGCACCTCGTCAGTTCCAAAGGGTAGACCTTACCCGGAAGAATTTGACGCAGTACAGTATCCAATGGGGTTCGTGCCACCCTCGTTCATGGTTTTTGAGGGAACGAGAAACCCAAGGCAGCACTTAGCTCATTTTAGAGCTAGCTGTTGCAACGCCGGCGGTAGTGACGCCCTTCTCTTCCGTCAATTCGTTAGTAGTTTGTCTGGGGTAGCATTTGATTGGTACGCGGAGCTTCCAAGTGGTTTTAGGGAAGACTTTTGTCGAGTTGGAAAGTCTCTTCATTAAAAGATTTGTGGGTGCTCAACACCATATCACTGTTGGTGACTTGGTTGTTGAGAAACAGAAGCCGAATGAGAGTCTGGTTAACTATATCCTTAGGTGGAGGAATCTCAGCATGAAGTGGGCTCGCACTTCAAGAACAACATGCCATTGAGATATTGCTCAAGAACATTCACGGCCCGATTTCCTTCATTCTTAAGGGATTCACAATTCAAACATTTGAAAATTACTTAAGTAAGGCTGCCAACCTACAAGAGGAATCCAAGCAACTACCCTTCTCAGATTCGACATCCGAGCCAAAGAGAGAACAAAGCCCCAAAAGATGTTCAAAAAGAAGTCAGGACTAGTGTCCTCAGTAGATAAGGTAAGCATCCCATGAGGGTGCCGGTTGAGAAGCCCAGGCAACCGTACCCTCCGCAGCAGTATAGACCACCTCCTCAACAGCAATCATACCCGCAACAGCAATCATACCCGCAACAACAATCATACCCGCAGCAACAGTACCGACAGCCTCCGCAGACTCAACAACAGCAGCAGTATCAATGGCCCCCACTGCCTGAAGGCTGGAGGGAGTCTCGTCCTTCACTCAGCGAAAGAAGAAGAAAGAGTACCCATTCAAGAAAGAGGCAGTACGGAAAATTTTGAAGAGTCTGATAAAGAGACTCAACTTCCAAAAGAGACCCGACTTCCACCTGCCCGAGGCTAGGAGGCCCGAAGAAGTAGAAAAGATCAATGACCCAAACTACTGTCCATACCATAGAATGTTAGGTCATACCATAGAAGACTGCTTCTCGTTCAAGGATTGGCTGGAATCTAAATTCAAGAACGAAACAATGATCATCCCAAAAGAATACCTAAAAGAACCCGGACAAGGGTCTGTTAGTGTCATCAGTAATGAACCAGTCGTTTCATTCGACCCCTACAAGACAGAAGAAGGATGGGAGGTTACATGGTCTAAGACTACCCGCAGATCATCAACAAACTCTAGAACCCCCCAATACCATCAGCTGAGGTAATCAAGCCACCACCTGTTCAAGTAGAGCTGCCAAAGGAAGAAATTCCAAAGAAGATGTACCTGAGAAGACTCTGAGTGAGAATGAGAGTAATATTGTTGTTGAGGCGTCTCCTAGTGCTGTTAGGGGCCTGCCTGTGAGAGTTGTAGGGAATGTCAAATCTTTCTCGACGCCGGCCTAATTCCATTAGTTTGAAGGGGGCCTCCTCAAAGACGCACAAATTTCTTCTGCTTCCTCCCAATACCAACGAACCATGTAGAAGCAGATCGGAGAAGACCTCCTTTACCTTTCCTTTAGATAAAGAGGTTCGTGCACCGCCTCTTCTCCAATCACCGCCTGGCAGAATTCTGATTCTAGGATAGCCCATTCGGAGGGCAAGATTTGACTGCTTTCAGCCCAAACGATCAAATAGAGAAGAACTCTTATGAAACAACATTTGAAGTTCGTCATTTCCCGAATCAATCAAATAGGGGAACCTGGGGATGACAAATCCTTGGTGGGAGAGTCCATGGAATTTCCATTCTGTGACTGCTCTGCTCTTCGAGAGACTTTTGTCGGTTTGTCAGAAATTGCCGGTGGTTTTTTCCACCAACATGGGAAGAAATAGGCTTTTTCTTTAGCGCAATGCAGAAGACACTACCTTCTTTGATGAGCACTGCGTTTCGGGTCACAACTATGACTGTAATATACGTCATTTTGCTGGTCAGGTGCAAGGATGAGCATGCCTTTGAATTAGTAGTCGCGTCGGTGCGGATCCCAGACCTTCGATCAAGGACCGGGGCGAGCGGAATTGGAAGGAGAAGCTTTGAGAGGTGCGGAGCAAATGCCATCTTGGATCAACTGTGCTTGGAAATATCTGCTTCTACCAGCTTCAAATCTAAGCTTTACTAAGAAAACAGGGCCGATTGATATCAAGTAGTGTATAATAGCGGGACCTGAAGGCAAGTTAGGAAGTCGAGCAAGGAAGAGATAGCTTGCTTTGGCTTCCCTAAGAGAAAGAAGGGACTTGAAGTTCAGAAGCCAAAGAAACCTCTTTACCTAACTTTGGCTGGTATATACGAGTGGGAACAAGCTCAGTTCAAAAATCAGGGCCAGTGCATCAATATGAACTGAAAATCAGCACCTTCACTTCAGAGTAGAAGAATAACCATTGTAGAGGTTCAGGAATGACATGACCCATTCACGTTGCTCAGGAAACAACCCGGCCTACACACAAAAAGTCCCCAAAGAGGGGCAGAACCAATCAAACGAATCTTTCAAGCGTATTTACACTTGCAGGGAAATTAGCGAAGACACCTATTATTAGAGTAGCGTCGAACACTGCCATGCAGCAAAGGTGTGGAGAAAAGAACATACAAACTGGGAAAGAGCTGGGTCCCTGCGAATCAAGAATGACGTGCTAAGACGTTCGAGCTTGAACCTAAGAATAGGCGGCCACCCGGGAATGACGGGCCAAGTGGAACAAGCTATTAAAGCGGGCAGGCCTTTCTATTTTCTATAGTAGCGTTAGCTGTGCAAACTAAGAAAAGCACGTGAACAGCTAGGCTGACAAGGTTGCCGACTGCTACTAAGAACCTAACAGAGCTTGAGCATAAAGTTCCCTTCAGGGGCGGGTGGATCAAATACTACTCTAATTTCATTTAGAAAGGGAGGTTTTCTCAGATCGCATGCCAATTATTCAATTCAGATCGATGTACCGATTCTCCGACTACTAATTCCCAGGTCTGTGCTCATATAGTGATCTCGTGCACCTGCCTCGACTGTCCAGATCCAGTGAGCACAATTTCATCAGACCTCTTAGAGTTGTGCCGCTTAGGACGTCTCTCATATCGGTCAACTTGAGCATAGGTAGCAGATTGGTCAACATACTTACATCTATCCTTCTGTGTTGCTTGAACTAACACTTTAGTCTTAGTTCGCTCACTCCTGAAAATCTTAGACTTGACGTTCTTAGAAACTACACAACCCATTTGCCCGAAAACTTCAGCTGTAGTACGTCCTTCTTTACTAGCCATTCGTTGAATCACAGCCCGAACACCAAAAAACCGGGACTTCTTCATTCTTGCGGGTTTAGATTCATACTGAAATGGACGGGGTGGCGAATTGGCTATCTTCTTCACATCTTCCTCTCCTTGGGTAGCTGAGAGGGGATGAAACCTACTACCCCTTAAGAGGGAAGAGGTCTCGGGTAAGACATACTGGCCATCCGCACCAACAAACTCAATTTCAGCTAATTCCCTTTCTCTGCTTAGTCTCTCGTGGATCTTCCTTATCCTTCTATTCTTCTTTCTCCTCTGGGTCTTAGTCAGAGGAGCCCCACTAGAGGAAGAACCTATCTCGAACACTGTGGGCGCAGAGAAAAACTGGTCATTGGGTTAAAGAACTTCGGATTGGATTGGTTCAACAGCAGTGATGACAGATTTCAACTTCAGAGATGGTTCAATCTTGGTGTTTGCAACAACAACAGGATGAGTAGCAACAGAGCTAACATAACAGCAACAGACTTGGAAACAACAGAACAGGGTTTCGACGGCGTTTCTCTTCAACGAGGGGAATTCAGACTTAGAGGCCAAATTGAATTCAAGTACTAGTTTCAGCTAGAACATCGTGGTCTACAGTCGTGAAGGTGAGACCATCGGAAGTCATCTTATGGTTCTCTAATCCCATGCCAAACTTAATGATTGATCCGTCGGCAAGGTGACTTCGAGATATTTGAGCATAGACCTCATTCTTTGGAATGAACTCACAATCTTGATAAGCCAAGGGGATAGCGGGACCTGTAGTAAATGAGATCTCCTCTCCGTAAGATCGCATCATAGTCAAGGAAATAGTAAACTTAGCGTAACCGATAAAGATGGGTAAGCAAACTGGATTAAGAGACCAAGGGTAGCAAGACTGAGTACTCCCTATAACAATTGGCTAGCTAATAAGCTGTGTATTCTAGTCCATTACTAGAGGGTGTTAGCATTAACCAATGTCTTTTCGGTGAAGGGCTCAAGGGGGGAGTATCTTCTACTTTATGATTCCAAGGAAAGCACTGGAATTAATCCATACCACTACAGCCAAGGTTACTAATAGATTACAAGTATAGACTTTCGTATAAGCAGATGTGGTTATATCCCACTACTTCAAAGATTGCCATAAAGTCTTCGAGCAATTGTATATAGAATTGAACTAATTGTAAAACACCCTCATCGGCTCCATCTAAAGAATTACATTCGAACATTCTAAGATCCATCAGAACTTACAATAACCAATTCCTCGGTACAAACCCGGGGCAGGTAACTCCATCAACAACAGGAAGGCATCAATTGGTACCTAGGTTCCGGCATCCCCTAGAGGGCTTGGGGCAGCAAGCACAATGAGGGAGTATCCTCTATTCTGAGGGCCACTACACTTACAAGGATTGACATGAACCTGTAGGAAACACAAGGGAAGTATCGATGGATAAAGACTAGCTAAGGCACCCAGGCAATTGCTCAGAGGAGGGCCCCAGGAAGTCAATTAGAAGGACAACCCCAGGACAGCCATTGATTAGAACACAAGCTTATAGTAGGAAGTAATACAGTTTAGCTAAAGTATTGTCTTATACTACCTATGATCCAGTAGTAAACACAAAGTAATGAGTAGATTATCTCCAATAAAGTATCTAGCCCTGAGGGATTTGTATTGTTCCCATAAGTTTCTTTAGAAAAGATCTGGCAGTCTTACCTACTCCTCCGCTGGTATTTAGTTTAATGGACTATCAAGTGGTGGTGGGGGGGGGGGGGGGGGGGGGGGTACTGGAGTAGTTTCCAATATGCCTCAGTAACTTATAAGCAGAGATGTGTGCAGTATACCCATCCGGGGTGAGTTAACTGGAGTTGGAGAGACTCTTAGAAGTCCTTGGATATCCTGGGATATAATTATAGCGACCCCAGAAAGGGTTGGAGGCTTTAACCCAGAATATTTGTTTCTGGCATTAGTTGTACATATCCCTGTGATGTTTCTATAAGTAAAGGCCCCATTGGGGATCTAAGTACTGGCCACGTTACCTAGAACGCTTGTAGCTTCATAAAGACAAATACTAATTAGCATCTCTACCTAATGCCAAGTAATTCATTAATCATGTATTGTACCAGCTTCCACACGTCTAGTGCATTTAGTTTAGGCCTTCCCTACGGCCCAGGGCATATGATGGAAGGCACGGCCAACAAAACAAAAATAAGAAACACCACAGAGAAACACCACAGAGGTGTTGTTGCATATACATTCCTAGAATTTCACTAGAAGTTTCCTTTTCAATCTAAAGTTTATCAGGGGTTATAAGGCATTATCCAGGAAGAAGGTGTAACAAAGACTAGTGAAAGAGGGAAATAATCTACTGGATCAGATCTAAGATTATCAATGAATACTTCTGGTGTCTTTGTAAGATTCTAAATTGATTTGTGTTAACCCCAGGGTGGATCACAATTTAACCAAAATGTAATGGCAAGACTCAAGCCTACTAATAAAGCATTTGATCTACAAGGAGACAAATTATATGTATTACTATCTTAGGTATAAGCTATATAGTGGTATCAGCTTCTCTAAAGAGGAGTAAGTGCAATATCTCTACTTAATGAAAGGATCTTTGCTAGCATGTATAAAGCATTGTATTACTACTTTGGAAGCGCCTCAGGTTTGATAATGACAGGCTAACAAGGGAGGATTCTTAATTTCCTATAAATAGTGCTGCTAGACCGACATGAAAATGAATGAAGCTGATAGATCATCTAAACTTCCATTAACCTAATAGAAAACTAGTAAGTTACCTTGTAATAATATAGCTATCCCTTGTTAATCACTTTATAACTGTTCTACAAATTGTGTGGCTAGCATGGGAAAATCGTAATGATTGCTACTTAGCTTGAAAGACTTACAAAATCTAAGAGTTATTGTACCATAGCTATCCAATAGGGACATATCTACTGGTAAGTCTAGCAGTAACAACCGACAATACTTGATTACCTCGTCCGGTAGACTGGTAGAAGGTACCCACTATGTGTACAGCCTAATTAATAGGCACCCAACTACAAGACCAAATAAACATTGAGAGGCCTTGATTGAAAGTTCTAACCTTATGGAAGAATTACTCAATGGCTTCAATTATAAGATTTGCAGGTGAAAGATAAATACATAGCAAAGTAAAGTATCTTTGTTGGACCGCCGGCGCGAACACAGTGGTCACTGACCAGGACCAGGCACGTAGTGTTCGAATTTGGATCTTGACATGTCGGTTATTTTTCACCGTAGGCATCTTGCCAAGAAAGTTGGTGGGCTCATCATGAATTAGGTTGGGGTGGTTGGTGGTTTTGGAATCCCGTAGAAAATGCGTCTTTTATGCCTCGGGTATTAGCCACAGCTCGTATTCATTCAGTAATTCTACCCCTTCTTCATTCTTGGACCTCGCTTCTTAATACTTTGACTCTTCCATGCTGTGTCTCAGGAACCTTTTTAATACGGTCCGGATTGCTAGCTCCCGTTCATAGTTATGCTACAGATGATACACGAGGAAGATTTTTATGGCGGTTCTTCATTATAATGACAGGAATATCTATGAATCTTTTCTACCAGATGAAGCAGCAGGCATCGGTCTTAGAATATCTAAAAAATAGATGGTTGTGACGCGAAGTACTCTTGTGCACCTACGTCACTCGGCTCGCGTTCAATCCCGCCCCATTATGTTATGGAAGAATTGAGCTTTGGTTATTAAGAGCCAGCAATTGGCTGCTTCGTCCCGTCCGTAGCGCTTCAGAAGTCACTGTGGCGTGGCTAAATGTAGAGCAGTCCGCGACAGAAGCCTTTTTTAGAAGTCAGTATATTATTTTTAACTTCAGAAGATGGTCAAGGTAGCTTAAGCCACTGCACTATATGCGCATGTAGTCGTAGATGCAGTCCTGTCCTGCCGGTAGCAAAAATAGTAGCATAGCCAAGAAAGCCGGTTTCAGCCGCAAGCAAGTAGTCCAGTAGCCAGAAAGCTAGCAGCAGCAAGGGCAGTGAGCAAGCAAGTGGGAGCTGTCAGGCAGGAAGCTGCATAGGCAGGAAAGGGTGTGGGTGGATGGTTTCGGCTGTAAGCAAGCAGTCGAGAAACGAAAGAAGACTTCCATATCCAAGCTTAGCTCAAACGTAGCTCGCTTCTTTTTGGGTGTCAAGTAGTGTCAAAACAAAATACCCAACAAGCATAAGCATTAGCTCTCCCTGAAAAGGAGGTTATCCAACCGCACCTTCCAGTACGGCTACCTTGTTACGACTTCACTCCAGTCACTAGCCCTGCCTTCGGCATCCCCATCCTTGCGGTTAAGGTAACGACTTCGGGCATGGCCAGCTCACATAGTGTGACGGGCAGTGTGTAGCGGCCCGGGAATGAATTCACCGGCGTATGGCTGACCGGCGATTACTAGCGATTCTGGCTTCATGCAGGCGAGTTGCAGCCTGCAATCCGAATTGAGGATGGGTTTTGGAGTTAGCTCAACCTCGCGGGGATTCCAGCACGGGGAATGTGGATCAGGGAGAATGGACTATCGTGAACAGAAGAAGGAGATCTAGACCGACCAAATCCGAAGCAAAACCCACTGATGTAAACAATGATCAACTCAATTTGCCCAGAAAAGCAACCAATAGCACAACCTGGAAGGTTGTGGCGGATGGAAATGTCCCCAAGGGAAACCCGATGAGGGAGGGGAGTTCGACTGGTTGGGAGTCTACCGTGACACCACGACAAGTTGGGAAGCCGTCTAGTGCGGAGGGTGTGGAACAGTGCAAACTATCGAATGGAGTGAATCATCCTATGGTGGGGGAAAATCTGAACGTGACCAAACATTCGGGGAGTATGGATATGAGTACTGTACACAGCAGCTTTCCCTCATCTAGCTTGGCGGGTACTGGGGAACCTGTTATGGAGAAACCTGAAGTAGCTTTACAAATGGATGTGGGCAGTAAGGAGGCACTGTTACCGCAAGAATTGAATATGGAGGAGGATAGGATAGGCGAGGATGGGCTTGCCCATGATGTGGTGAGTGGACCGATTGCATATCGAAAGAATCGTCGTAACAGCTCAGCCTCCCCAGCCCAAATGTTAGCCCCAAGGGTGTTGAGATTCTCAGGATTGAAATCTATTCCTCTTAAGGTGAAAAATGGAAAGACCAGGGAGGCCAAAGACAAAAGAACAAAGAAATTGGGGAATTATGGCCCCTTACAAAAGCTACATGGAGTCAAGCAAAACAAGGAACAGAGGACTATGGCGACTTCTCCTTCCAGGGCACATGCCTTAAATGTCATGGACCGGTCGACTAATGGAAGGATCAAAGGTGATTTCGCGGAACAATGGCAAGAGGTATTTTCGGAGGCTTTCTGCGGCGGGGACGCTTCCCCTTTGGTGGTTAATGTTTAGTATTCTTTGCTGGAACTGTCGGGGTGCCCGTAAGAAGGAGACGGGTATTTTTTATGGCACCTGGTTGGGGAACAGGGAGTCAGCTTCATTGGATTATTCGAGACTAAGATGGAAATTTTCTCTAGATGGGATATTGATAGACTGGTTGGCAGGAGATGGGAGTTTTGCTATCAACCGTCGGTGGGCAGAGCAGGGGGCATACTTGTCATTTGGAAGGGCTCGGTTGGCTCATTTGAGATGATTTTCCAATCGGATCAATGTATTATGGGGACCCTTACTATTTCGAACACGATTATGTGGGAAATTGCAATGGTCTATGCGGACAATGACAGGTATGTCCGGAGACAGCTCTGGGATGACATTTCTAATCACCATAATGCGGATGTTCCGATTGTGGTGGGGGGGGATTTTAACTGCATTCTGGCAGCTGGCGAGAAGAAGGGTGGTAGGCCGTTCAGCTACTCTCAAGCGGCGTGTGATATGGGCGATTTCATGGCTGCAAATGACCTGGTGGATCCGGGCTTCTCTGGCCCGGCCTACACTTGGACTAATAATAAGGATACGAGGAGCCGGATATATTATCGGGTGGATAGGTTCTTGATCAGCTCGGCTTTGCTGGACAATTATCAGGGGCTGAAGGTGCTTCACATAACAAGGATTGCGTCAGATCACTGCCACATTCTCTGCTTGTGCAGGAGGGTGGTAATAGGAATTACATGCATTGGATCAAGTTCGAGGATGTGTGGGCTATCTTTTCGAGAGCTTCGCAAATTGTTTCGGAAAAATGGAAGTTGCATGATACGGGATCGGAGGCAGTCAAGCTACAAAAGAAATGCAAATGAACCTTAAGGGCTCTTTTCTTCTGGAGCAGGAACAAAATCAAGATGTTAGATCAGCTGAAGGTTGATCTTGACGGGGAGATTGGTATTCTCCAGGAGATTGAATGCTCTCCGTCTGGACTATCTGAGACCCAGGGCGAGGCTTTGAGATATAAGGTGCATTTATTAAAGGCTACTCTATCTAGAATATCGATGTGGTGGGGGTAGCGTGCGAAGGTGCGGTGGATTGAGGAGGGGGATGGAAACACCCGTTTCTTTCATTCCATGGCCTCTGCAAGGAGGCATTCTAACCAAATTGAACACCTGAACCTTCCAGACGGTCAGTCTGCAACGGAGCAGGCGGATATCTTGCGAGTGATTCATGATTTCTTTGCTCAGAAATGGAACAGCACTCCTATTATTGAGACGAGATGGCCTTCTTTGGAATCCCGGTTGGTAAATATGGAGCAATTCACTGGGCACATTGACAGGGAGATTACCCGGGATGAAATTTGTCTTGTTGTCAAATCCATGGGACCAAATCGTGCTCCATGAAGGGATGGCGTGACGGCTTTGTTCCTGAAGGCTTTCTGGGACATTGTGGGTGAGCAAGTAACTGCGGCATGCTTAGAATTCTTCACGACTTGGCATATGGAGCCGACTTGGAAGGAGACGGTTGTTGTCCTTCAGCCAAAAGTTGACAAACCAACCCATCCTTCAAAATTCCGACCTATCAGCTTATTCCAAAACTATCTATAAGATTATTGAGAAGATTCTGGTTTCCCGAATCAAAGGCCTTTTACCCAACCTTCTTTCTGAGGAACATGGGCGTTTGTTCATGGTCGCTCGATCTCCGATCACTGTCTTTTGGGGCAGGAGATTGTAAACAAGTTCAAGGG
>CM028357.1:32236286-32307143 GCA_016618105.1 Dendrobium huoshanense
TTGCCTCGTGCGAGAAAATAGGAAAAGTGCTAACATGCTAACACCGGTAATGGGTGTTGCCGCATCTGAGAATGGAAAAGCTGCTATTTGTCTAATTCTGACTTCTCTATTTCATGTATACTTCTTCTACTATTGATCATGTCAGCTCTTTTGATCTATTTTCTATGCTAGGATATCATCTATATTATGTATGAAATTGATAGTGAGAGGAAAAGAGAACTCCTAAATGCAGCCGGGATCTTATATACTATACCACCACACCAATGATAGAAGGAGCGGATACGAGTACTCAAGCATCTAAAGCAGTGTGGTTCCAGGTGCATTTCCAGTTTTGATAGTTGTTGTCTGAGCTCTTGTCCTTCCTCTATGATTCAAGACAAAGAGTATAGGCTAGAGTTGCTTTCCCGAGTGAAAAAGGTATATTGGAATCTCCGAACGAACACTTCGAATCTGTATGCTCGTGCTTTCCGGGAAGGCAGGTCCGGTTAGTCCTTCTCCAATTAGCATCTCGCCTGATCGTCTGCTGAGTGAATAGCAGCAAGTGCTAGTTCAAGTAAGTAATCATTTGATGCACGGGATCTGTACTGTGACGAGTAAGAAAAGAAGGTGGAAGTACTACGGATCTCAGAGCTTTAGTTTCAATGATTCAAATCAGTGAACTGTACTCGTCCAAGCCATGGGGTAAGGTTCACCAGACCGGGAAGGTAAACGACCAAAGAAAGTAGAGGATTCGGATAGGCGAGTCAAGGCGTTTGTGTGAAAACTCTAGTTGTATCAAATAGAGATGGGGAAGGAAGGAAAGTGACTCTTTTCTTTTAAACCAGAAACATAAACGGCATTCGTCAGACTTGAGCTGGTAAAGTCGAGATAAATCAACTGGGATCGGATCGCCACACCCAGCTTTCCTGGTCAAAAAGAAAAAAAAAATCTCTCCATTCATATATGTAATTATGAAATACATGGTACAAAAAGACTCAGAACACTACAAGAGTACAGGCTACGAGAGGACTGGAAGGTATCAGTAGAGACGAGACTTGAAAATCTCCAGGTGCCCAGCAATCTCATCCAAAGTCTGGAACTCTGACTGAGCAGTCTGAAACTCCTCCTGAGCTCGTGTCAGCGTGGACTCGGCTGCAACCATCTCCTGGTGAAGAGCCTGGTAGCGCTGCCCATCTTTCCTAGTAAGATGCTCTTGCCGGTCGCGTCCCTGCAGTGAAATCTCTGGGACATCATCTTCTTGATATCCTTCCAGAGGCTCTATATCCTAGTGGTCATCCAGTCAAACTCTTGACTGATGCTGAAGGTGCCCTGACGGTGTCTCCTTAAAGCTGTCGCACTACCATCAAGTCTGTCGTGAGTAGAGTCGACCAGCTCGGTGCCTGGAAATCCTCTCCTGCAACTGTGGGAGGGTAACCCTGGTCCACAAGACTGAGAGGGACCTCAGTCCTTGGATGTGGAACTCTGCCTCTCGACACAACGCCTCTCAGAAGGCTAGCTCGGTAGTGCTCACTACAAAGCTGGACAAAAAGACACCCGTACCCAGGACAGCCGTGTTTAACTGACCCCGGTAGAACTGGACGGTGGGGCGAGGAAGAAGCTGGAGCCCGTCCCAAGCCTCAACAAGTGAAACCAAGTAAAAGATGTCTCATATAGGCGACTCTCTAACGGAATGGTGTCCAGGCGACGTGTGTTTAAAACCCCTGGGACAAGGGGTCAACCGTCGTAGGCTGTGGCCTGAAAGAGTCTGAACTGCCTGGCCACCCTGTTGGGCTGGTAGCCCTCCAAAGTCACAGTGTTACCTGAATGGTAACACAACCACCCTGGGTGTATGCTGATGAAGTACTCAGCAACAGGTAAACTCTGTCTCCTCCGGAGTAAAGTACGCCTCCCCCTGTGGTCAACCTCGTCAACAACAACTGTCCCCCTCAGATGGGGCGGTAAACTAACCATATCCGGCTGGTAAACCAAGAAAAAAAAACTGTCAGCAGCCAGGTGTGGGGCAAAGGAAAAGAGGCGGATCCTCTCTGACTCAAAAGTAGCAGAAGCCTGAGACAACTAAAAGTAGGAAACCCCCTCTCTGCAAAGTACGACGGGCACTCTAAGCAAGTAAAATCTCCAAGAACGTGCAAGTGGATCCACCCATACAAGTACTGCCACGGTAAAGTCAAGTCTCGGAGCTCAAGGGAGGCAGCCTCATAAGCAGTACGTAGAGACTGAGGGAGTAAAACCCGATGGTAGGATTTCGGCAGCGCCGTCTGTATACAAAGTAGGTTCTTCTTCTGCAACAGTTCCCCTGATAAGAGCACAAAGAAAGAACATAAGTAAGAGACTGAAGAAGATTTTGGAAGAATTGGATGAGCAGAGGAAGCTAATCAAGGCTGGTTTGGAAGACTTAGGTGACGCTTCCTGGTTGCCTGAAACTTCCCCTCTCTTGGGAGGTAGCAGATTCCACCCTCTCTCGGCTGCTCGAGGTGAGGAAAATATGAGGAAGATTGCTAGGTCTCCACCACCTGCTTTTCAAGATGAAGCCGAATCCTCTAAGAAGAGGAGATCCACATTTGCTGGTGCCCGTTCAGTTATCCAGCGGATGGCGGATAAGGAAAGAACCACTAAGTCTGAGATTATGAGGCGAATGGGCCGTGCGTTTGCAGTGTTTGATAAGGTCAAGGCCGATATCTTAAGAAAGCCAACTAATGACAGAGGAGCAACTCATCCTCCTCGCAAAGAAGTAAAGCGATATGCTGATTGTCTAAGACATATGCCCGAGCCGATCAACACGAAAGGCCAATTCAGAGGCGTAACGATGGAAGATCAGAGAAAACAATAACTACCAGAGTAGAGCAACCCAGAAAGGAGTGGGCCCCTGTACAATCAATACCACGGCGACATCGCACTGCACGTAGGTTGCCTTCCCCCATTCAAGTCCCTCCTTCCGATGTCCCTTCCAAGATTCAGAAGAGAACAGGTGAATTGTATAGGCCGGTACAGCAACATCCTGAGGGTCGTACCTCTTCCCCGTGCAACAGGGGATCAAAATCAAGAAATACGTCCCGACCCGTCAAAGGAAAGGTAGTACAACCCAAGGAGCCTGTTACCGTCATCACAAAAGAAGAATCGTCAAGAAGCAAAGTACAAAAACAAAAAGAAAGAGTAGAAGATGCGCAGGTTCAGTCAACCTAAGAGGTTGGAAGAGTAACGGATCCTCGAACACCAGTGAATGTTAACACTGAAATGAAGGAAAGGATTGTGAACAGTATGTGCCGGTTAGCCCCAACCATGTTTCAAGCCGCTCAGTAGGTGAGATACTGGAGGAGTTGAAAGCCAGTATAAGGCAGATTGAGGAGGATGAGGCTACAAAAGCTGAAAGGCGGAAAGCCACTGAGTTAGAAGTTCTGGAGGAAATTCAAAGAGAAAAAGACCAACAAACTGGGTCAGTAGCAGAAATCTTCATGGTAGACACTCGCGGGTCGCTGCGACGAGAAAGCACACCTCCTGATTTCACCCAGCAACTCCTAGAACAATTGAGAAAGAAAGACGAGCAAATTTATCGAATGGAGAGCAGGATCGAGGAAATGATAACAGCTATGATGACCCTACAAGGACAGCCATCAATTCCGCAGAAACCGCCTGTCAACGCAGATAAATCGGAGGTTATTTACATAACCGACAAGAAGTCGGTGACCATGGAGGAGGAGGTACAGAGATCTCCCAATAATTCTGAAAACTCTACAGAAAGATCTTAAGCAGTTGATTGAACAGCAAGTAAAGGAAGCGATAACGCAATCCCAAGGCACCTCGTCAGTTCCAAAGGGTAGACCTTACCCGGAAGAATTTGACGCAGTACAGTATCCAATGGGGTTCGTGCCACCCTCGTTCATGGTTTTTGAGGGAACGAGAAACCCAAGGCAGCACTTAGCTCATTTTAGAGCTAGCTGTTGCAACGCCGGCGGTAGTGACGCCCTTCTCTTCCGTCAATTCGTTAGTAGTTTGTCTGGGGTAGCATTTGATTGGTACGCGGAGCTTCCAAGTGGTTTAGGGAAGACTTTTGTCGAGTTGGAAAGTCTCTTCATTAAAAGATTTGTGGGTGCTCAACACCATATCACTGTTGGTGACTTGGTTGTTGAGAAACAGAAGCCGAATGAGAGTCTGGTTAACTATATCCTTAGGTGGAGGAATCTCAGCATGAAGTGGGCTCGCACTTCAAGAACAACATGCCATTGAGATATTGCTCAAGAACATTCACGGCCCGATTTCCTTCATTCTTAAGGGATTCACAATTCAAACATTTGAAAATTACTTAAGTAAGGCTGCCAACCTACAAGAGGAATCCAAGCAACTACCCTTCTCAGATTCGACATCCGAGCCAAAGAGACCAAAGCCCCAAAAGATGTTCAAAAAGAAGTCAGGACTAGTGTCCTCAGTAGATAAGGGTAAGCATCCCATGAGGGTGCCGGTTGAGAAGCCCAGGCAACCGTACCCTCCGCAGCAGTATAGACCACCTCCTCAACAGCAATCATACCCGCAACAGCAATCATACCCGCAACAACAATCATACCCGCAGCAACAGTACCGACAGCCTCCGCAGACTCAACAACAGCAGCAGTATCAATGGCCCCCACTGCCTGAAGGCTGGAGGGAGTCTCGTCCTTCACTCAGCGAAAAGAAGAAGAAAGAGTACCCATTCAAGAAAGAGGCAGTACGGAAAATTTTGAAGAGTCTGATAAAGAGACTCAACTTCCAAAAGAGACCCGACTTCCACCTGCCCGAGGCTAGGAGGCCCGAAGAAGTAGAAAAGATCAATGACCCAAACTACTGTCCATACCATAGAATGTTAGGTCATACCATAGAAGACTGCTTCTCGTTCAAGGATTGGCTGGAATCTAAATTCAAGAACGAAACAATGATCATCCCAAAAGAATACCTAAAAGAACCCGGACAAGGGTCTGTTAGTGTCATCAGTAATGAACCAGTCGTTTCATTCGACCCCTACAAGACAGAAGAAGGATGGGAGGTTACATGGTCTAAGACTACCCGCAAGATCATCAACAAACTCTAGAACCCCCCAATACCATCAGCTGAGGTAATCAAGCCACCACCTGTTCAAGTAGAGCTGCCAAAGGAAGAAATTCCAAAGGAAGATGTACCTGAGAAGACTCTGAGTGAGAATGAGAGTAATATTGTTGTTGAGGCGTCTCCTAGTGCTGTTAGGGGCCTGCCTGTGAGAGTTGTAGGGAATGTCAAATCTTTCTCGACGCCGGCCTAATTCCATTAGTTTGAAGGGGGCCTCCTCAAAGACGCACAAATTTCTTCTGCTTCCTCCCAATACCAACGAACCATGTAGAAGCAGATCGGAGAAGACCTCCTTTACCTTTCCTTTAGATAAAGAGGTTCGTGCACCGCCTCTTCTCCAATCACCGCCTGGCAGAATTCTGATTCTAGGATAGCCCATTCGGAGGGCAAGATTTGACTGCTTTCAGCCCTCAAACGATCAAATAGAGAAGAACTCTTATGAAACAACATTTGAAGTTCGTCATTTCCCGAATCAATCAAATAGGGGAACCTGGGGATGACAAATCCTTGGTGGGAGAGTCCATGGAATTTCCATTCTGTGACTGCTCTGCTCTCTTCGAGAGACTTTTGTCGGTTTGTCAGAAATTGCCGGTGGTTTTTTCCACCAACATGGGAAGAAATAGGCTTTTTCTTTAGCGCAATGCAGAAGACACTACCTTCTTTGATGAGCACTGCGTTTCGGGTCACAACTATGACTGTAATATACGTCATTTTGCTGGTCAGGTGCAAGGATGAGCATGCCTTTGAATTAGTAGTCGCGTCGGTGCGGATCCCAGACCTTCGATCAAGGACCGGGGCGAGCGGAATTGGAAGGAGAAGCTTTGAGAGGTGCGGAGCAAATGCCATCTTGGATCAACTGTGCTTGGAAATATCTGCTTCTACCAGCTTCAAATCTAAGCTTTACTAAGAAACAGGGGCCGATTGATATCAAGTAGGTGTATAAGTAGCGGGACCTGAAGGCAAGTTAGGAAGTCGAGCAAGGAAGAGATAGCTTGCTTTGGGCTTCCCCTAAGAGAAAGAAGGGACTTTGAAGTTCAGAAGCCAAAGAAACCTCTTTACCTAACTTTGGCTGGTATACGAGTGGGAACAAGCTCAGTTCAAAAATCAAGGCCAGTGCATCAATATGAACTGAAATCAGCAACCTTCACTTCAGAGTAGAAGAATAACCATTGTAGAGGTTCAGGAATGACATGACCCATTCACGTTGCTCAGGAAACAACCCGGCCTACACACAAAAAGTCCCCAAAGAGGGGCAGAACCAATCAAACGAATCTTTCAAGCGTATTTACACTTGCAGGGAAATTAGCGAAGACACCTATTATTAGAGTAGCGTCGAACACTGCCATGCAGCAAAGGTGTGGAGAAAAGAACATACAAACTGGGAAAGAGCTGGGTCCCTGCGAATCAAGAATGACGTGCTAAGACGTTCGAGCTTGAACCTAAGAATAGGCGGCCACCCGGGAATGACGGGCCAAGTGGAACAAGCTATTAAAGCGGGCAGGCCTTTCTATTTTCTATAGTAGCGTTAGCTGTGCAAACTAAGAAAAGCACGTGAACAGCTAGGCTGACAAGGTTGCCGACTGCTACTAAGAACCTAACAGAGCTTGAGCATAAAGTTCCCTTCAGGGGCGGGTGGATCAAATACTACTACTTAATTTCATTTAGAAAGAGGTTTTCTCAGATCGCATGCCAATTATTCAATTCAGATCGATACCGATTCTCCGACTACTAATTCCCAGGTCTGTGCTCATATAGTGATCTCGTGCACCTGCCTCGACTGTCCAGATCCAGTGAGCACAATTTCATCAGACCTCTTAGAGTTGTGCCGCTTAGGACGTCTCTCATATCGGTCAACTTGAGCATAGGTAGCAGATTGGTCAACATACTTACATCTATCCTTCTGTGTTGCTTGAACTAACACTTTAGTCTTAGTTCGCTCACTCCTGAAAATCTTAGACTTGACGTTCTTAGAAACTACACAACCCATTTGCCCGAAAACTTCAGCTGTAGTACGTCCTTCTTTACTAGCCATTCGTTGAATCACAGCCCGAACACCAAAAAACCGGGACTTCTTCATTCTTGCGGGTTTAGATTCATACTGAAATGGACGGGGTGGCGAATTGGCTATCTTCTTCACATCTTCCTCTCCTTGGGTAGCTGAGAGGGGATGAAACCTACTACCCCTTAAGAGGGAAGAGGTCTCGGGTAAGACATACTGGCCATCCGCACCAACAAACTCAATTTCAGCTAATTCCCTTTCTCTGCTTAGTCTCTCGTGGATCTTCCTTATCCTTCTATTCTTCTTTCTCCTCTGGGTCTTAGTCAGAGGAGCCCCACTAGAGGAAGAACCTATCTCGAACACTGGGCGCAGAGAAAAACTGGTCATTGGGTTAAAGAACTTCGGATTGGATTGGTTCAACAGCAGTGATGACAGATTTCAACTTCAGAGATGGTTCAATCTTGGTGTTTGCAACAACAACAGGATGAGTAGCAACAGAGCTAACATAACAGCAACAGACTTGGAAACAACAGAACAGGGTTTCGACGGCGTTTCTCTTCAACGAGGGAATTCAGACTTAGAGGCCAAATTGAATTCAAGTACTAGTTTCAGCTAGAACATCGTGGTCTACAGTCGTGAAGGTGAGACCATCGGAAGTCATCTTATGGTTCTCTAATCCCATGCCAAACTTAATGATTGATCCGTCGGCAAGGTGACTTCGAGATATTTGAGCATAGACCTCATTCTTTGGAATGAACTCACAATCTTGATAAGCCAAGGGGATAGCGGGACCTGTAGTAAATGAGATCTCCTCTCCGTAAGATCGCATCATAGTCAAGGAAATAGTAAACTTAGCGTAACCGATAAAGATGGGTAAGCAAACTGGATTAAGAGACCAAGGGTAGCAAGACTGAGTACTCCCTATAACAATTGGCTAGCTAATAAGCTGTGTATTCTAGTCCATTACTAGAGGGTGTTAGCATTAACCAATGTCTTTTCGGTGAAGGGCTCAAGGGGGGAGTATCTTCTACTTTATGATTCCAAGGAAAGCACTGGAAATTAATCCATACCACTACAGCCAAGGTTACTAATAGATTACAAGTATAGACTTTCGTATAAGCAGATGTGGTTATATCCCACTACTTCAAAGATTGCCATAAAGTCTTCGAGCAATTGTATATAGAATTGAACTAATTGTAAAACACCCTCATCGGCTCCATCTAAAGAATTACATTCGAACATTCTAAGATCCATCAGAACTTACAATAACCAATTCCTCGGTACAAACCCGGGGCAGGTAACTCCATCAACAACAGGAAGGCATCAATTGGTACCTAGGTTCCGGCATCCCCTAGAGGGCTTGGGGCAGCAAGCACAATGAGGGAGTATCCTCTATTCTGAGGGCCACTACACTTACAAGGATTGACATGAACCTGTAGGAAACACAAGGGAAGTATCGATGGATAAAGACTAGCTAAGGCACCCAGGCAATTGCTCAGAGGAGGCCCCAGGAAGTCAATTAGAAGGACAACCCCAGGACAGCCATTGATTAGAACACAAGCTTATAGTAGGAAGTAATACAGTTTAGCTAAAGTATTGTCTTATACTACCTATGATCCAGTAGTAAACACAAAGTAATGAGTAGATTATCTCCAATAAAGTATCTAGCCCTGAGGGATTTGTATTGTTCCCATAAGTTTCTTTAGAAAAGATCTGGCAGTCTTACCTACTCCTCCGCTGGTATTTAGTTTAATGGACTATCAAGTGGTGGGGGGGGGGGGGGGGGGGGGGGGTACTGGAGTAGTTTCCAATATGCCTCAGTAACTTATAAGCAGAGATGTGTGCAGTATACCCATCCGGGGTGAGTTAACTGGGAGTTGGAGAGACTCTTAGAAGTCCTTGGATATCCTGGGATATAATTATAGCGACCCCAGAAAGGGTTGGAGGCTTTAACCCAGAATATTTGTTTCTGGCATTAGTTGTACATATCCCTGTGATGTTTCTATAAGTAAAGGCCCCATTGGGGATCTAAGTACTGGCCACGTTACCTAGAACGCTTGTAGCTTCATAAAGACAAATACTAATTAGCATCTCTACCTAATGCCAAGTAATTCATTAATCATGTATTGTACCAGCTTCCACACGTCTAGTGCATTTAGTTTAGGCCTTCCCTACGGCCCAGGGCATATGATGGAAGGCACGGCCAACAAAACAAAAATAAGAAACACCACAGAGAAACACCACAGAGGTGTTGTTGCATATACATTCCTAGAATTTCACTAGAAGTTTCCTTTTCAATCTAAAGTTTATCAGGGGTTATAAGGCATTATCCAGGAAGAAGGTGTAACAAAGACTAGTGAAAGAGGGAAATAATCTACTGGATCAGATCTAAGATTATCAATGAATACTTCTGGTGTCTTTGTAAGATTCTAAATTGATTTGTGTTAACCCCAGGGTGGATCACAATTTAACCAAAATGTAATGGCAAGACTCAAGCCTACTAATAAAGCATTTGATCTACAAGGAGACAAATTATATGTATTACTATCTTAGGTATAAGCTATATAGTGGTATCAGCTTCTCTAAAGAGGAGTAAGTGCAATATCTCTACTTAATGAAAGGATCTTTGCTAGCATGTATAAAGCATTGTATTACTACTTTGGAAGCGCCTCAGGTTTGATAATGACAGGCTAACAAGGGAGGATTCTTAATTTCCTATAAATAGTGCTGCTAGACCGACATGAAAATGAATGAAGCTGATAGATCATCTAAACTTCCATTAACCTAATAGAAAACTAGTAAGTTACCTTGTAATAATATAGCTATCCCTTGTTAATCACTTTATAACTGTTCTACAAATTGTGTGGCTAGCATGGGAAAATCGTAATGATTGCTACTTAGCTTGAAAGACTTACAAAATCTAAGAGTTATTGTACCATAGCTATCCAATAGGGACATATCTACTGGTAAGTCTAGCAGTAACAACCGACAATACTTGATTACCTCGTCCGGTAGACTGGTAGAAGGTACCCACTATGTGTACAGCCTAATTAATAGGCACCCAACTACAAGACCAAATAAACATTGAGAGGCCTTGATTGAAAGTTCTAACCTTATGGAAGAATTACTCAATGGCTTCAATTATAAGATTTGCAGGTGAAAGATAAATACATAGCAAAGTAAAGTATCTTTGTTGGACCGCCGGCGCGAACACAGTGGTCACTGACCAGGACCAGGCACGTAGTGTTCGAATTTGGATCTTGACATGTCGGTTATTTTTCACCGTAGGCATCTTGCCAGAAAGTTGGTGGGCTCATCATGAATTAGGTTGGGGTGGTTGGTGGTTTTGGAATCCCGTAGAAAATGCGTCTTTTATGCCTCGGGTATTAGCCACAGCTCGTATTCATTCAGTAATTCTACCCCTTCTTCATTCTTGGACCTCGCTTCTTAATACTTTGACTCTTCCATGCTGTGTCTCAGGAACCTTTTTAATACGGTCCGGATTGCTAGCTCCCGTTCATAGTTATGCTACAGATGATACACGAGGAAGATTTTTATGGCGGTTCTTCATTATAATGACAGGAATATCTATGAATCTTTTCTACCAGATGAAGCAGCAGGCATCGGTCTTAGAATATCTAAAAAATAGATGGTTGTGACGCGAAGTACTCTTGTGCACCTACGTCACTCGGCTCGCGTTCAATCCCGCCCCATTATGTTATGGAAGAATTGAGCTTTGGTTATTAAGAGCCAGCAATTGGCTGCTTCGTCCCGTCCGTAGCGCTTCAGAAGTCACTGTGGCGTGGCTAAATGTAGAGCAGTCCGCGACAGAAGCCTTTTTAGAAGTCAGTATATTATTTTTAACTTCAGAAGATGGTCAAGGTAGCTTAAGCCACTGCACTATATGCGCATGTAGTCGTAGATGCAGTCCTGTCCTGCCGGTAGCAAAAATAGTAGCATAGCCAAGAAAGCCGGTTTCAGCCGCAAGCAAGTAGTCCAGTAGCCAGAAAGCTAGCAGCAGCAAGGGCAGTGAGCAAGCAAGTGGGAGCTGTCAGGCAGGAAGCTGCATAGGCAGGAAAGGGTGTGGGTGGATGGTTTCGGCTGTAAGCAAGCAGTCGAGAAACGAAAGAAGACTTCCATATCCAAGCTTAGCTCAAACGTAGCTCGCTTCTTTTTGGGTGTCAAGTAGTGTCAAAACAAAATACCCAACAAGCATAAGCATTAGCTCTCCCTGAAAAGGAGGTTATCCAACCGCACCTTCCAGTACGGCTACCTTGTTACGACTTCACTCCAGTCACTAGCCCTGCCTTCGGCATCCCCATCCTTGCGGTTAAGGTAACGACTTCGGGCATGGCCAGCTCACATAGTGTGACGGGCAGTGTGTAGCGGCCCGGGAATGAATTCACCGGCGTATGGCTGACCGGCGATTACTAGCGATTCTGGCTTCATGCAGGCGAGTTGCAGCCTGCAATCCGAATTGAGGATGGGTTTTGGAGTTAGCTCAACCTCGCGGGGATTCCAGCACGGGGAATGTGGATCAGGGAGAATGGACTATCGTGAACAGAAGAAGGAGATCTAGACCGACCAAATCCGAAGCAAAACCCACTGATGTAAACAATGATCAACTCAATTTGCCCAGAAAAGCAACCAATAGCACAACCTGGAAGGTTGTGGCGGATGGAAATGTCCCCAAGGGAAACCCGATGAGGGAGGGGAGTTCGACTGGTTGGGAGTCTACCGTGACACCACGACAAGTTGGGAAGCCGTCTAGTGCGGAGGGTGTGGAACAGTGCAAACTATCGAATGGAGTGAATCATCCTATGGTGGGGGAAAATCTGAACGTGACCAAACATTCGGGGAGTATGGATATGAGTACTGTACACAGCAGCTTTCCCTCATCTAGCTTGGCGGGTACTGGGGAACCTGTTATGGAGAAACCTGAAGTAGCTTTACAAATGGATGTGGGCAGTAAGGAGGCACTGTTACCGCAAGAATTGAATATGGAGGAGGATAGGATAGGCGAGGATGGGCTTGCCCATGATGTGGTGAGTGGACCGATTGCATATCGAAAGAATCGTCGTAACAGCTCAGCCTCCCCAGCCCAAATGTTAGCCCCAAGGGTGTTGAGATTCTCAGGATTGAAATCTATTCCTCTTAAGGTGAAAAATGGAAAGACCAGGGAGGCCAAAGACAAAAGAACAAAGAAATTGGGGAATTATGGCCCCTTACAAAAGCTACATGGAGTCAAGCAAAACAAGGAACAGAGGACTATGGCGACTTCTCCTTCCAGGGCACATGCCTTAAATGTCATGGACCGGTCGACTAATGGAAGGATCAAAGGTGATTTCGCGGAACAATGACAAGAGGTATTCTCGGAGGTTTTCTTCGGCGGGGATGCTTCCCCTTTGGTGGATAATGTTTATTCTTCTTTGCTGGAACTGTAGAGGTGCCCGTAAGAAGGAGACGGGTAATTTTTTATGGCACCTGGTTGGGGAACAGGGAGTCAGCTTCATTGGATTATTCGAGACTAAGATGGAAATTTTCTCTAGATGGGATATTGATAGACTGGTTGGCAGGAGATGGGAGTTTTGCTATCAACCGTCGGTGGGCAGAGCAGGGGGCATACTTGTCATTTGGAAGGGCTCGATTGGTTCTTTCGAGGTGATCTTCCAATCTGATCAATGCATCATGGGGACCCTTAGTATTTCGAACACGTTGATGTGGGAGATTGCTATGGTCTATGCGGACAATGATAGGTATGTCCGGAGACAGCTCTGGGATGACATTTCTAGCCACCATAATGCAGAGGTTCCGATTGTGGTTGGAGGGGATTTTAACTGCATTCTGGCGGCTGGAGAAAAGAAGGGTGGTAGGCCGTTCAGCTACTCTCAAGCGGCGTGTGATATGGGCGACTTCATGGCTGCGAATGACCTGGTGGATCCGGGCTTCTCTGGCCCGGCCTACACTTGGTCTAATAATAAGGATACGAGGAGCCGGATATATTATCGGGTGGATAGGTTCTTGATCAGCTCGGCTTTGCTGGACAATTATCAGGGGCTGAAGGTGCTTCACATAACAAGGATTGCGTCAGATCACTGCCACATTCTCTGCTTGTGCAGGAGGGTGGTAATAGGAATTACATGCATTGGATCAAGTTCGAGGATGTGTGGGCTATCTTTTCGAGAGCTTGGCAAATTGTGTCGGAAAAATGGAAGATGCATGATACGGGATCGGAGGCGATCAAGCTTCAGAAGAAATGCAAATGAACCTTAAGGGCTCTTTTCTTCTGGAGCAGGAACAAAATCAAGATGTTAGAACAGCTGAAGGTTGACCTTGATAGGGAGATTAGTATTCTCCAGGAGATTGATTGCTCTCCGTCTGGACTATCTGAGACCCAGGGCGAGGCTTTGAGATATAAGGTGCATTTATTAAAGGCTACTCTATCTAGAATATCGATGTGGTGGGGGGTAGCGTGCGAAGGTGCGGTGGATTGAGGAGGGGGATGGAAACACCCGTTTCTTTCATTCCATGGCCTCTGCAAGGAGGCATTCTAACCAAATTGAACACCTGAACCTTCCAGACGGTCAGTCTGCAACGGAGCAGGCGGATATCTTGCGAGTGATTCATGATTTCTTTGCTCAAAAATGGAACAGCACTCCTATTATTGAGACGAGATGGCCTTCTTTGGAATCCCGGTTGGTAAATATGGAGCAATTCACTGGGCACATTGACAGGGAGATTACCCGGGATGAAATTTGTCTTGTTGTCAAATCCATGGGACCAAATCGTGCTCCATGAAGGGATGGCGTGACGGCTTTGTTCCTGAAGGCTTTCTGGGACATTGTGGGTGAGCAAGTAACTGCGGCATGCTTAGAATTCTTCACGACTTGGCATATGGAGCCGACTTGGAAGGAGACGGTTGTTGTCCTTCAGCCAAAAGTTGACAAACCAACCCATCCTTCAAAATTCAGACCTATCAGCTTATTCCAAACTATCTATAAGATTATTGAGAAGATTCTGGTTTCCCGAATCAAAGGCCTTTTACCCAACCTTATTTCTGAGGAACATGTGGCGTTTGTTCATGGTCGCTCGATCTCCGATCACTGTCTTTTGGGGCAGGAGATTGTAAACAAGTTCAAGGTGTCCAAATCGTCCAAGGGTTGGATGGCTATGAAGGTGGATATGGAGCAGGCCTATGACAAGATGAATTGGAGAACTCTGGAGCTGGTGCTATTGAAAATGGGTTTTCCTCTGAGGTTTCGTACTTGGGTGCTGAACTGTGTCACCACCCCTCACTTTTCTATTCTGGTCAATGGGACACTTTCGAAAGGGATTACGGCTAGTTGTGGGTTCCGGCAGGGGTGCCCACTCTCACCGTATCTGTTTATTCTTTGCTCGGAGCTTCTCTCGCTGCACTTTCACCAAAATTATCGGGAACTGGGGATTCAAATCCGGCCGGGGGGACCTCTTGTGTCCCACCTCCTTTACGCTGACGATGTGTTATTTTTTGCATGTGTGAAAGATGCCAATGTCATAAAGTTTATAACCATTCTGGAGGACTATTGTGGCTGGACGGGGCAGCGAATCAACAAGAATAAATCGGCGATCCTTTTTATTCGTCTCATGCCTTCGTCGACTAAGAACCATTTGGCCAGGCTTGCGGGGTGCCGCAAGGTGGAGGAAATGGACTACCTCGGTGTCAAGTTTGCAATGCGGAGGCTAACGAAGGATGATTTCAGCTCTCTTCTACTGAAAGTGCATGCACTTACGATCTCCTGGGGGACTCGTCACTTATGCCTGGCAGGAAAAATTACCATGATCAATTCAATGCTTATCCCTCTCTCGGTTTATGCTATTTCTCACACCTTGGTTCCTCGGGGTGTTCTCGCTGAGGTGGAAAGGATCTGTCGTAGATTTCTGTGAAACAAAGACATGACCCACAAGAGCCTGCACTACGCTGCGTGGGGTGATATCACCAAACCAAGGCGACTGGGTGGCCTTGGTTTCCATGCTTCTCACAACTGGGTTGGACCGCTGCGAGCCAGAATTGCGTGGGATTTCCTTCATAATCCCAAAACCTATTTCAAAGATGCATGAGGCACACTTACAGTGATTGGCCGTGGCAGCAAGATCGGAAACGGGGTAATTCTTGCGGGTGGAGAATCATTTGTGATGGGGCGAACAGCTTGAGTAACAATGTTCGCTGGAAGGTATGCAATGGAGCTGATATCGATATGGTAAATCGTATATGGATTATGGACTTGGATATTTCTCAATGGCCTACATTTTGCAACATTGAGAGGGTTGAAGGCTGTTCGGTCAACGAATTTATCACTTCGGAGAACTGCTGGGACCGTCAGAAGTTGCTGCTCTGTTTTGGAGACACACTTGTTGACAAGATTTGTGATGTCAAGCTTTGGACGGAACTTAACGTAGACTCGCTGGAGCTCAGCAAATGTCTGCTTGGCACCTCGATCTCGGCCATCTGCTATGATTCTTTATTCCAAGGTGAGGAGAACCAGGTTTGTACCATTCTGAAGCTCGTGTTAAGGCCCCGTGAACGTATTTTTTGGTGGAGGATTTATATGGACCTCATCCCTACGTGCGAGTGGCTGAACCGCCGAGGTCTGTGTGCCGATGTGCAATGCCCGATTAGGTGCCAACAATTGGAAGACCTGGACCACTTAACGACCCAATGCAAGCAGCTCGATGAGGTTCTAAAATGTTTAGAGATATGGGGGTTTCCTACCCCTAGGTTCACTTCGCTGGATGAGCTCAAGGCTGCACTGAAGAGGGGTCTTTCGGCCAAGGCTCACTGGCCTCTAATCTACTGTGCGGCTGTGCACCTTTGTTGGGAGAATAGAAATGCTATTAGACATGGAAAGGGTCCTACTTCTGTTACCTCTATGGCCGCTAGGATTCTGGGCTCGACATCGGAATGTTTCTTTTCGCATAACCTGGAGCAACGGTTCACCTTTCAATCCGCTGGATTGCTTCAATCTTATTCTTGGTGTCCCCCCCCCCCCCCCCCCCCCCCCCCCCCCTACAGGTTGGTTGAAAATTAATGTGGATGGTGCGTTGCATAGGTCCAACGCCGGCGGGGTGGGCATTGTCATTCGGGACAGCTCCTGCAACCTGATCACTGCGGCAGGTTGGAGTATCACGCATTGGGATAGTACCCAAGTGGAGATTTTGGCGGTGCACTATATCGATAAACTTATCCTTGATTGGATGTTCGATGTTGAGGGGGTTATCGTTGAGGGGGACAATGCGAGTGTGATGGAGTTCATGCACCGTTGCAAGCAGGAGGAATTGTGGAAACTGCGGCCGGATGAGGGGCATAAGCTGAATTGGGTTAAATCGTTCCAAAAGGTTATTTTTGTTCATACTTACAGAGACCATAACAAAGCTGCTCATTTTTGTGCTCAAAGAGCAATTGAGGATATTTTTGTTTGGGATGTTGGAGATAGCAACAATATATGTATTCCTCAAGATTTTTTGCTTATCCTTGAGGATGATAACTGTAATTTTGCCCCGGGTGTGGGGTCTTTGTTTTGATTGGTTTTGTAATGGGTTTTAGATGAATGCAAATGCAGAAGTTCAACTCTCTCTCTCTCTCTCTCTCTCTCTCTCTCTCTCTCTCTCTCTCTCTCTCTCTCTCTCTCTCTCTCAATTTTTTAGCCAATCTTACGAAGAAAATCTAGGTATCACCCATGAATAATTTAAATTTAAAAATTGAAATATTAAGATGCTATATAAACAAATAAAAACTTCAAGTTTTATACATAAAAATAGATAAGAACGTAGTGATATGAATGCTATGACAGTCAAGTTTCATTTGAGACAGTTTTCTTCCTGCTTTCTAAAACAACTTTTTAGTGCAAACATTTTTAATTCAAGAAATTTTTGTACTAGAAAACAATAAAAAAGCTGTCCCAAACGAATCCTTTCTTCTACAATTATCTATATCAATATTATAATGCCAAGTCCCTCAAGATAGGTTAGCATAGACAGTCAATATTGTCTCCTCACAACTTTATTCTTACATCACCCTTCGAATATAAAAACTAAATTATGTTCAGTACTATAATCTTTTCTTGAAAACTAATTGTGGCTATATAAGCTTGCCCACTAAAATAAGTATCGCTGTTAAGGCAGGAAATGATGGCCTTATTAAATTGATATTGCACAATAATGGGCGGTCCACTTAAACTAATCTAAACTGCTTTAAGCAGGATATAAATATAGTCGAAATGTGACCACCCAAACAAAAGTAGGAATGATGAAAGCTTTTAAGAGCTGGTGACAGTTAGAAAATTCTCAACAAAAAAGTGTGCTTCATATATTTTGCCAACTCAAAGATTCTTCACAAATTTTGCACTATTGTTATTTTAATATTGGGCTGTAGGTGAAATGAGAATAATATATATTGTTATACATAAATATTTGAGTTATTATATTTCTTAATGTAAAATTTTAGAGTAATATTCTTCACAACTTTTTTTTTGTATAAAATATCCCCATGAAATAGTTTGGGCTAAAATACTGTTTTTGTCTCCTAAAAATTCATGGGATCAATTTAAAGTTTGGTGGAATTTCTTCCAAGTCCCAAAGCACTTCAATTTTCAAATTGTATACTTTCAGGATTAATTTTAGGATTATAATATGAATCTAACAAATTCAAGATCATTGAATTTTAATATCGTTAAAACATGAAGATGACTAAAATATAGATTGTGGTCTAGGGGTTCAACGTAGATCGCATATAGATGGATTGTTATAATTTTTGTCATAATGGTAGGAATGTCCAACTATTAAAATCTATTAATATACCATACTTCCAAACATTTGTGGAGGAAGAGATTAGGCTGTTGGAAGGGATATAGAAGGAAAATTTTAAACTCTACCTGCCAAGGTTGACACTATCTATCGACAACTATTCAATGACCTTCATGACTCCAAGGCTAACATCACAATTGCCCAACAATACCAAAATCTACCATCAACTTCAAGGTCAATGTCAATTTTTGCTTACAACAATGACACCTACAATCATAAACAAGGTTAATGCCCACTATTGAAATCAACATTACCACGTGCTTTTGCCATAAATATTAAAACATGTATCACCACCAAGGTCAACATTCAGTGTGATGCCCCAAAATCTAAATTGGAAGAATATTCATTTATCATTTAACAAACAATAACAAGAGATATCTAATATCATCTATCAGTAATAAATATTAAAATATATTCTATAATTTAAAATATCAATGTACATATCTATATTCAATCCCAAAAATCATATACAATGCTCAGGATCTATACATTTAAATCATAACTATTCTATCATGAATACAAAAGAAAAACAAAAAGAAACTAAACCAGAAAAATCTTGACCAGCTTATGGACACTCTGCAATCCGATGTCCTAGCTGACCACATCTGAAACACTGATCAGTCCTCTTGTAACACTGGCCAAAATATCGTCGTCCACAAGTTTGGCACATAGGTTACCCACTGACTAACCCAGAACTGGTCACACTGCCACGACCAAAAACTGTAGTGGATCCTGACTGTCCACTCCTTCTGGAGTCTCCAGAAACAAACCTCTTCTTTCCAGAAAACCCACTGCAAGAAGCATCACCACTGAACCTCTTCTTACTAGCTGTCCACCGCTGCTGAGTAGCCATTAGATCATTCTCTATCAGACGAGCTCTCTCTATAAGCTGATTGAAATCAGAAATGTAAAATGGCACCAGGAGCTGCCTCAGACTATCTCGTAGTCCCCTCAGAAATCTGTAGCACTTCTCAGCAGAAGTACTCACTAATTATGGAGCATATCTAGCTAAAGCAGTAAACTCTGCCTCATAATGTATAACTGTCTTTCTTCCTTGAACCAACCTCAAAAAATTCTCCTGTATTTGTTGTCTTGCAGAAGGGGGTACAAACCAAGATCTGAATACCTCAGAAAATTCTTTCCAAGTAATCAAGGAGTTCAGTTTACCTTGAAATTTCTCCTCCTGTTGGCCCATCCACCAGCGCTCTACTTCTCCATCCAACAGAAAAATTGCTAACGGTACCTTCCTATCCGAAGGGCATTGCATGCCGTCAAATGTCTTTTCTAACCTCCTCAGCCAATCCTCAGCTGCTCTGGGCTCAATAGTGCCCTCAAACCTCGAAGGCTTCAATCTCAAAAACATTTGTAGATGTCTATTTACATCTTCAAATCTAACATCAGAAATTATATTCTGAGTCTCACTCATCATCTGAGCAACCAGCATAGCAAACTGTGAAACTGTATCTGAACCAACCACTGGAGCAGTACTGTTCACAGGAGCTGCCTAACTAGGACTCTGCCCATCAGTCATATCTGGGTCTGGCAAATCCATAATCACACAGAAAACTATGCACATAAAACAACATAATAAAAATCCAGACAAACTAGGAACTACCCCTACAGACTTACAGATCAATTCTCCTATAGCTCTGTCTTACAATCCAAATTCCAAAACTATTGCTATGATACCACTTAAGTTTGTCATGACCCAACCCGACCGAAACAAATCCCGCTCGCATCGGGTCGCGACGGAACTTGAAACTTGAAATCCAAGATCTAGCTTTGAAATTTTCTTCAGACTTTCTTCCAAATAGCAAACATACATCAAACACAGAGCTACTATAAACATCCAAATACACAGAACAGTTTATCCATATTTTCTTCTTTCATCAAAAGAATCATGTACAATACAGTGCATGGTTATAGATAGAAAGAACAGAACCGAAAAGTCACTGTATAAAAATAAAAAGTACAAAATATCTAATCGCAGACCAGACACAGAACAGGTAGTCCAAGACCTCATTCCCTTTCCCATAACCTAAAACCAATGCAGATAACAAGAATGTGCTAACAGCTCAGTAAGACTACACCAGGCAATCAAAATCTCGAGAAACACACAACCAAAATACATTAGAAGAGTAGCCGTACAGAATTCATATAAGCGTATAAGCAGATAAAATATAGATACACAAACAAAAATCAAACAGCTGATACAAAAGAACTGAATTCATATAGAAGAATATTCAAATCAGAATCATCTTCAAATTACAGAACAGACCGAATTGCATAAATCTGTTCAAATTATATTTACATGATCAAATCGGATAAAATCATATAATACATATTTCACATGAGATCCCCGGACCCTGACATAATCTCTACGGATTAAAGCCCCTTATGCCTCTCTTCACTGACACAGATAGAATCTCAATGGATTCTAGCCCCTTATGCCTCCCTTCCCTAACACAGACAGAATCTCAACGGATTCTGACCCCTTATGTCTCCCTTTGTGCTTAAAGCACTAGAATATAACAGATATACAGAATTTTCAGAATAGAACTTGTTTTTAGATTTCCCAGACTAAGACAACGGAATCTCAAAGGATTCTGGCCCCTTATAACTCCCTTCTGATATCACAGCACATCAAAGCATTCAAATCAAAAAAATCGAATACTTCAGAAAATTCGTCAGTCGCATAACGGCAGTATACAAAATTTTCACAAAATTCACAAATTTAGAATTTTACTAAATTATCACATATAGTATAAAACATTATTGCAAGACTTTTATTATACTGAAGCAACATTTTTCAACATCCAGATAATTTGTAATTCGATTAAAACACCGTAGAATTCAAAATACCCAGTAAAAATCTTCCATAAAATACACAAAAACATGCAAAAACATCATCTCAGAAATATACCAAAAGTTACGTGGTAAAAGTTTTACCGGTGCAAAGTTATACCAGTTTTTTGCTAACGGAAAATAAAATTGAAACAGAAAATCCGTCAAAAATCATATTTCTGAAAATTGAGAAAGGCATAATGTGTCTTACCTCGAGTCTGTCAACTTTTCCAACTATGACGACGGACAAAAGCGGGTCGAAGTCGCTCAAAAATCCATTTTTTCTTTCTCTTTCTTCGTTTTTCTCTCTCCTCAGCTTTCTCTCTCTTCAAAAATGACACTATTCAGATATTTATTAAGCAGGATTGTCAAGGATGATGTTCGATCATCCCGGGATGACCTTCTCTGGACTCAAAACGTCCAGACGAAAATAAATTCTAATTTTCTTCGTCCCTGGACGATGCTCTCTGTTTGGTTCGTCCCGACGGTTCCAGGTTCGTCTAGACGAACATGCATATTTTCTCTGTTCGTACTTGCAGTTCGTCCGTACTAACCAAACATATTTTCAATATTTCTTCAGTTCATCCAGATGGTTCGTCCCGTACTAACAGCACAAATTTTTTTTTTTCAAACATAAATTAAAAATTTAAGGGTTTCACACTACATGCTGTCAAAGATCTTTTCTATTCTCATTAATTAATGTTCTATAACTTGAGCTCCCACTGCTCCGTTAAATAAAGGAGGCTTCAGCTAATGAAAGGTTTACAAATGCTTATCTCCATCTTCTTCTTTTCGCCCAACTGATTTACTCTACGCATCCCCATTATATGTGCTATAATAGTAGCCAACTGCTTCATACATTATAATGGCACTGGAGTTGCACTATATTGCTCATTTGGAACATTTGACTCTTGATGATCCATTTAACTTTTCACCTGCACAATTTAGTATGATCTGAATAATATGAAAGCCCATATAAGTTGTTAAACCTATTATAATTGTCCCAATGCTAACCAAGAGGGGGTGAATTGGTAATTTAAAATTCTCTTGATAAGAATAGAAAACCATTTCAAGATTTTTTTCACAATGAAATTTTTTCCAAAAATCAACTTTTAAACCACAAAATTAAAAATATAGGAAATTAAAAATGCTATAAAAAATAAAAATAAAAGAACATAAAAATTTATAGTGGTTTGGTCTAATAAGACCTACGTCTACTGCCTAGACTCCCTCTCCAGGTATTGCACTATATCAAACTGACTCTCCTTTTGCTCTCACAATAAGACAGAGAAACATTTATAATTCACCTCTCTTCCACCAATCCCTAGTGCGGCAGAGTACCGTCATCTTTTCACATTCTCCAAGTGTCGGTAGAGAACAATTATCCTTTCACACTCTCTAAGTGTTGATAGAGAACTGTCATACTTTCACACTGTGATCTCCTGATGTTGGCAGAGAACTAGATCTTCTCCAAAGATCTCTCGAGCATCTTCAAAGAAGTAAGAAGAGATTTGATAAACTTATAAAGAAATTCTCACCTTTGAGCAACCTTGTGAACCCTTCATAAATTGTACTTGTAAGTTCTCACAATCCACACTCTCAAATACTCTCCCAAAGAAATCTCACACTTGGTCTCAAAGAAAATATGAAGAAGCATTCGTTCCAGCTAGTTTTTTTAGGAACTTATATATGAATGACCTGAAAAATCATCCAAAAAATTAAAAAATTTCAATTTGACCAACCATGATCATATAGTATATTTTTGCACTTCTTGTATATTATTAGTTAAAAAATTGTGCTAGTATGATCCTGTACAAATTAATTTCGTACTCTAATTTGCCTATATATGAACTGACATCATAAAGTATGATCAGTTCAAAATTGAACAAAATTCATCCTATATGATTTAGTATGAACCATTTGTACACTAAATAACATATCATATGAACCTCATATCATACAGTACAATCAATTTTAATCAAACCATGTTTCATTGGGTACAAAAAATGGACGAGTCTATTTCATACTCTAAAAATTGTCTGTACAAACTAAGATCGTATGGTACAAACATATCAAAAATTTACCTATTCATATGGACGAAAAGATACACACCAATTTTATATTATGTATGTCATATGTACAAACCTAAGATCATACAATATTGAATAGTTTAGAAAAATTTGAGTTCATTTAGGACAAACTCGTACGTACTAAGTTCTTACTCTATATGTCATATGTACCAAAGTAACTTTATACAGTATGAACATGACTTAGAAAATTTTCAGACATGGTTTGATTGACTACTTTATGGAGGAATGCTTAGGTCAAATCATCCTGTATGATCCAAAATCATATAGTATAATTAGGGTTTTAAAAAATTATAAATTTTTACACCCCCTAGTGTGAATGTGTGTGTGCGCGCGCGCATGGTTATCCAATTACAATCACACTCTCTTAGACTCAAGAAAAAAATATAAAAAGTACAGACTTCAAATATAATAAACCCTAATATAATCTATCTTGAAGTCTTCAGCAGTCTGGAGTATGAATTCCCTGAAACATTAGTACACATAAACAACAAAAGCAAAATTTCTAATATATGTGAGGAGAAATAGTAATCAATATAATAAGATTTTGGAATCATAAAAAACACACATAATATAAAAATATAGTTGTGAAAACTAAGTTGAAACATAATACGCACATACAATTATGTATGCAAAGTAATGCATCTGAGACTACCCATTCTACCTAACTCTCAATCAATTTCTACAGCTCTGGTAACAATCAATTCTTCCAACAATTGTGCTCTGACACTAATTGTGATACCCAAAATCTAAATTAGAAGAATTATTCATTTATCTTTTAATAAATAATAATCAAAGCTATCTAATATCATCTATCAGTAATAAATAGAAAAATATATTATATAATTTGAAATATCAATGTACACATCTATATTCAATCCCAAAAATCATATATAGTATATAGGATATATACAATCAAATCATAATTATTCTATCCTGAGTACAAAAGAAAAATAAATGAAATAGAACATGAAGAATCCTGACCAGTTCACACTCCTACTCCCCTACCTTGACCTGAAATTATTTAATCACATATAATGAGCTTAAAAACCAGACAAGTCACTAAAACCTATAACTTGAATTAAAATATGGCAAAGGAGTAATATGCATGTTAATAATTAAATCATAGTAGTTGAATCTATATGTCATTGACTTAGTGCATAAATAGTAAAATTTATATGTAATAGTAGTAAAATATATAATCAGCAAAATACAATAGTATGGAATCCAGTAAAGTGGTGAACCAATATGAGAGTCGAATCTATAAAGCAATCATTATCTCCGTATAAAAATTAGATAAAGCGTCAAATCTAAATATCAATAAAGACTGTTAAAATCATGTCAATGTAGTAAATCCATATAAGAGTATAACTTATTGAGGTATTATATATCACGTGTTTAGTATATCACATGCTCATTATTAATATAGTGAATTAATAGTATCAAATAATATCAGTATCTATACCAGTAATAATTTCGTGGTAGGATTAGTAAAAGAATACATTAACAATAAATCTATGCAGTAATAATAAATCCATACTATAATAAAAATAATACCTCAAGAACATGCATTTTAATAGGCATACTAAACAAGAAAGTAATATTGGCTACCATGGTGTTTTTCAGTATTATATCAGTATCAGTAAATTCTTGGCTAAGTAAATAAAGTTATCACTTTTTTTTTGTCAGCACAGTAATCATATTCTTATAACTCTCAATCAGTATTACATGACTCAGTAGAGGATAACACCAAATCACAGTGTTTAAAGGAAAGTTAGTCGGCCTACCATCCTATACAGGTCAATCAGTCTCTAACCAACAGGTCAACTAGTCTTTGTCTTTTACGCACACAATAATATCATATTACTATAAGATTAATTTTAATCGTATATTCACATTTATTTTCAATGCATTATAAAAAGTAAAATATAATTGAGCTTAATTTAGAAAATGCCCAAAATATCATAACGGTAAATAAAAAAGAATCATATTAGGCAAAAATACACATTTTTAGAAAATTACCAAATTACTATGGATTATATAAAATAATATTTTAAGGCTTTTATTATACTACCCTACTATTTTTAGATATAAAAATAAATTTTTGAATTAAAAAATATCAGAGTATTTTCAAAATCATCCAGTCAAATATCTTAAATAAATACTTAAAATGTTCATAATCATGATCTCTATAATATACAAAAAGTAATGTGGTGATAGTTTAACCAATACAAAATTATTTGTATTTTTTGGTAATAAAAATATAAATTTGACCAGAAAAATATCAAAAACCTAAAATCTTTGAAATTGAAAATAGGTAAAAGTTCCTTATAACGAAATGAGCAAATTTTTCAACTAGCTCGATAGACAAAAATCTCACAACGGCCTCCAAA
Organism: Dendrobium huoshanense; assembly: GCA_016618105.1. Lineage (NCBI taxonomy): Eukaryota > Viridiplantae > Streptophyta > Magnoliopsida > Asparagales > Orchidaceae > Dendrobium > Dendrobium huoshanense. The sequence continues at coordinate 32,261,519 of CM028357.1, forward strand.
TTCGAGCTTCTAATTTCTCTCTCCTCTGATTCTCTCTTAAAACCCTATCACACCACTATATTATGTAAAAATGAAAAGAGAAAAAGGTTTTAAAATAAAAATCTTATCATACTTTTAGATATTTTAATATAATATGAATATATTATTTAATTTAATTAGTTCTTAATAGAAAATTTATATAAATCAATTTGGGACTTTAAAAATTATAAAAAATATCTATAAAATAAATTATTTTTTTAAGAAATATAGATAAAATTGATTTGTAAAATGGATACCAGATGCTCCTAAAATCCTCACTTGTATTGATATGTACAAATTCTTTAAGGATTTTCGGCAGTGCCCAAAAATTATGAAAAACAATCGTGTAACTAAAATACTTTGATCAAAATAAAATGACAAAGATGGGTTACGATTTGGAGTTATAATTACTCCAGAAAAAATTGGCAAATTTAAAATACTGGCTATTACATTTATTATTGCCAATAAAATTGAAGTCCAACAATACCACTAAGACTAATGCCTATCATCGACATCAATATTGATGATTGGCATCACTAATTTGACCGACCCCCACAATCAACAACATGTTAAATTCCCTTCATATTCCCTCCATTGCCAAAAAAATTGACTCACTTAATGATACTGACTTCAATGTAGATGTCAATAATAAGTTTGATATCTATCATCAACACCTATAATGATGCATGTTATCTTTCATAAGGCTAAATCATGCCATTATGACTAGTGTTAACACACACAATAATCAATAATGTAGAAGCTCATTATCACCATTAATACTTGCATCCCTTACAAGTCATCGCCAATAAGGTCAAAGCTTATTATTGATGACAAAGTTGATAACCACCATCATAAAAAAGGTTCAGTCTCATCATCAACAACATGATGTTTTCCATCACCAATATTGCCATTATTGATAATAAAAAATAATATTAATGCTTATTATTATCACTAAGTTTGATTCCCATCATCACCAATAAAGTTGATATCTATTTTCTACAACATGGTGTTTGTTGAGTTTAGAAAAGAGGTTTTGAAATATTAACTTTCTCTAGGATAATTTAATTTTTAGAATTTTAATTTTGAAATTGAACATATCATTATGAATGATGTATTACATCAGGAGGCAAAAATATTATTTACTAATGAGTTTAGACAATGAAACTGAAAGTTTCATCCTGATTATGATAGTTAAATTTGAGGAAGAATTACATATGACCACGGAGGGTCAAAATGATGTTCATCTGAGTATCTAACTATTATAGTGTGGAAAAAGAATTATTAGTTTAATATTCAAAGTCACAATAATAAAATGATATATCTTTCCAAGGAAATAAAATAGCACATATTGTTGTTTTCCTGAACATGACGATAATGACATCAACGATTTTGATTATTCCTAAGGAAGTTAGTTGATATATTTTTTTAAAAAATTGATTTTAAAAATAGATATGGGGTCTAAATCTCTTACGAGCTTAAGCCCTCATAGTTATTTATATCGTAAGAAATCTAAGTTTCTTGCTAAAAGTTTGTTAGTGTTATAAAACCCTTAAAAATTAGTCCTAAGGCTAACCAAGAGGGGAGTGAATTGATTATTTAAAAATTTTCTTTAGCAAACAAAATATTAAAACTCGTTGATGTAGAAGTAGAACTAATTTTACAATAAAAATAATCAAATATTTCACTCATAAATAAAATCATAGAAAAAAATGCAAAAATTAAAATATGAAAAAATAAATAGAAAGAACACATCAAAGGTTATAGTGGTTTTATCAACTTGACCTACGTCCACTCCTTGGAGACCCACTCTCTAAGTATTATAATAAACAAAAGTGACTCTCCTTTTTCTCCCACAACAATACGGAGAAGCCCTTATAAAATCTTTCCATCGACCTGGTGAGGCAAAGAACCTTGGATCCTTTTACTATCTCTTGAAGTAGGTAGAGAATCTATAAATCCTTTTGTACCCACCTGGTGAAGGTATAGAACCTTAAAATCTTTGTACTCCCTCTTGGACTAGGCAGAGAATCTTGAAATTCTTTTTTTCCCACCTTGTAAAGGCAGAGAACCTAAATCTAATGTTGATGAAGATCTCCCCCAGAACCACAAAGGAATCAAAGAAGCAACTTGATGAGGATGATGAACACGTTGCTTCAATTAACCTTTGTGAATATCTCATAACTCCCCCACACAAGGATCTCTCTCTCAAGCTCTCCCTCTTTCTTCTTTAAGCTCTCTCTCATATCTCAATAGAAAACCTAAAAAAACCCTAATTTTTAACTTGCAGATAAAGATCGTCCAGTATAATCGATAGATCATCTGGGATGATTAGTACAAAATATCCCTTTAAGTCAGGATTTTTAACTTTGCTTAATACGATCATTACAAGTATTTTATACAGACTGTCCTGTATGATTTTGCGATTATCTAGAATGATTAGTTTAAGATATTATATTGATCATCCAGTATAATATGTGATAATAGGTGGAGATTGACATATCAATGTGTATCCTTCTCTGGACGTCCAGGATGATCTCCTTAATAATTAGAAGAAATTATAGTTTTCATCTTGGACGATTGGGGATCATCTACGGTATGATTGATCAATCTAACAATAATTAGTCTCCTAATCATTAGATCAATTTAGACATGATTGTCATAAATCATCCAAGATAATGCATATCGTTATGTGCGATTAGAACAAAATTTAAAATTAATATGTTACCTAACTTATGATTGATAGCTATATTTTGTAATTTGAATTGATCATCCCATATGATATGGATCATATATTATAATTAGCTAAGCAAACTTAATTATCAGGGATGCCCTAATTAGGGTTTCTATTTTTTAACTAATCATCCAGTATGATTTGAAATTGTTCTGTACAATTTGAAATCATTCAGTACCATTAGGTCAAAAAAATAAATCTCTTACTCACCAAATTTCTCCCCCTAAGTGTGTGTGTGCAAGGTTACTTAGCTTTGGGTCCATTGAATATATGACTTAACTCAAGAAAGGTAAAAAATACATTAAAATTTAAATTACAGATAGATTTAACCATTGTCTGCCCGATCTTGAGATGATTGGCATTACAATGAACTTGTGGACCTAAAAAGTTAGTGAGCAAGATAAAACAAAATAGATATGTAAGAATAGTGTAGTAAGGAAATAATAATATTTATTAACATCAAAATCATTATACTTGGGCCAAGATTTGCAACAATCTCACCCTTTTTTAAAGATGATAAACATTACTATTAAAAAATTTTAAAGTAAGGAATTTCTTTTTTTTCTTTTTAAAGGAAAAAATGAGACATAAAAAAAGAACTTAAATAGAATAAGGCAAATTTCACTAAAATATAAGCAAATAATACACTACTCCACCTTTTGACATCACTAAAAGGAGGAAAAAAGGAAAAAAAAAACACTAAATATAAGAAAGTACATAAAGGAAGACTAATATAAATATAAAAATAAAAGCACTGACAAACTAAGAAAAAGAAAACCCCTTATTAGGTGAAGGTGGTGGTGGCTGAATGTATCAGTAAAGAGAGGCAAATAGCTTGCCAAACCATGTCATATCCGTATCATGTTGTTGCCACTGCTGAGCGACACAGCTTTCAAAATGAGCAATATCCTCTACATGTTATTGATGCTGCTTAGTGACATAGGATTCAAACCTGGCTTCCCACTGGTCAAACTATAAGCCAACTGATCTATTTGGGAGTGTTGATGGATAGGAGCCACTGGCGAAACCACCTCTTGCTTAGGGGGGGACAATTGCCCCCCCCCCCCCCCCCCATCCCCTAAAAAAAATTTTTTTTTGTAAGAGTAATAAAAAAAAATTATAGGAGTGTAAAAAAATTTTTTTGCCCCCCCCTAAAAAACTCTTTTCCCCCCCCTAAAAAACTCTTTTATCCTAACTTGCCCTTAAATATTTATATATTTCTTCACATTTAATTTTAATATTCTCTTTCATGTTTTTCATGACAGTTTAATTACGCATTTTTTTCATTATTTGTCTTGATTAATTTTTTTTAAAGAACTTTTTGTAATATATAGATATATAATATATTTTTTAATATTTAATTATTTTTGTGTTGTATTTGCCCCCCCCCCCCCCCCCCCCCCCCCCTCAAAATTGAAGCTAGTTCCGCCCCTGATAGAAGCAAGTGTAGAAATAGGTCCTTCCTATTTTGACATAACCTCCTCGTGCACAGGGTGATGACAAGTATTGTGAAAGACATGGAAAGAACTATTTGAGTAGAAAATAGGGAGGTGATCATGTGGGCCTGGATATTAAATATCATATTTAGATTCGATAATATATACAATGATATGTCATAAGACTAGATTTGGTTTCTTTAATGGCCAAGATCCCTAACGCTGGTTAGATGTTCAATATAGCGGATTAGAAGATCAGCATCATTAAAATCTCGATAAGCCATAATGTAGTAGGTGGTGAGTAAAAAGATGTGAGTAATATGAATTTGATCCCCAACATTAGTAATAATGGAGGTGCGAAGAATATTATGGATGGTTAGGGCATCTTTTACTAAGGTAGTGGTTGTAGAGTAAAGATAGGTGATATGGGTTTCTCTAAGAAAGGTATTAGCAGAGCCCCAATTAAAATCAGGATCTAAAGCAAAAATATGAACTTTGTCTCCGGTGGTGAATAGGTTATGAAATTCATAGAAATCCAGATATGTTATTTTAACAGGGCATCTATTAACATATGATTAGAGTGTAGTAAAGTCAAAATTTAATTGAAGACTTGCAAAGAATTTAAAAACCAATTCGAAATTAATAGGGAAAATAAGTGTAAGAATTAAGTTAAGAGTGGTTTGGGCAAAAAGTTTTAGTACCTGATTGGTCAAAACCTCCTGATTAATAACTTTTGTGGGGTTAATCTCAGTAGATTTATAGTGGGTGTAAGTAGCTTCATCAACTACTTCAATAAACTAAGAATCGACATCACTCCTGGAAGAGCTTCCTGTGAGCACACAAGAGCTTTTGCCACTAGCCATTGTAAAAGATCAAATTTTAAAGGAGAAGGAAGAAGTATTGGAAAATTGGAGTGAAGAATAACATGGAGTTGGGTTGTTTATATAGATTCAGGAAAATACTCCAGGACAATCAGGTGTAATAATTTTATCCAGATGATCAGTAAAAAAGTTGATCTTATCATCCAAGACGAATAGATATCGTACTAGATGATTAAACTCAGAGTGATCATCCCGAGAAGTTAGCTTGTTTGACCGTTGAATAATTGGATTGTACATGACGACAAGTGTATCATCCGGGATGATGTATAATAATGGATCAGCCTAATAACATTCAAATAATCTAATAACTCCTACCAAATGGATCGTCCGGTATGATGTACTAATCATATGAGACGATCACCAATAATTGGTTTATATTAGCCATTGGATGTCTTGTGATCTAAGAGGTATATATTTGTTCATATCATACATGACAATGTAGATCATCCTGAACGATGTGTGTAAAACTAGAATAATTTAGGACATAAAATTTGACGATCAAGAGGAATTCAAAATAAAAATTAAAACAATAAAAAATATAAAACAACATAAAAACTAATCAACAATCAAATTGAAAGAACATTTTTTTAATTGATTAATTCTAGTAAATATAAATTTCCCTTATGAGCTGATTAAAAATTAGTAAGAAATGAATTAACAATACTAAAATACTAAAAGGATAAAAAAATGATCTTGTTAATCCTAACTCGGACTCCTTACATATTAGAAATCTATTTAAGCTAAAATCTAATTCAAAAAGAAATCAAATAAGAAAAGTGATTTGTTCAAACTTTGTTTCAAAAAAACATATGATTGAATAATATTGCAAAGTAATTAACCAAAATCATAATTTTAAAAATTCAAGTGTTTGAAGATATCAAGTGGCACATGAATTCTTCTAAGATTTAAAGATTTGAAAGAGAAGGAAGCTTATTTCTTTGTGGACTTATTTTATGCCTCATTTTCAATTATCTGACGCACTTTATGTATCTTTTGATTTTTGATACACTTTGATGTGTCTTTCAATTATTTGGTAGTCATTGAATTTCTTTTTAGTTTTCTTTTAGGTTCATTTTGTGTCTCTTATTATTTTTATAAGCTATCTTCCTTTCAAATCCGTTAAAGACTCTAAGTTGTGAGATTAACTTCCAGATATAATAGAAAAAAACTCAATCTCTAATATAAGGAAGAATAATAATAAATTAGAATCATATTATTATGATGACTGCAACAACCTGATCAAGAAAACTTGAAAGTGATTTAATGAATTTGATCATTATTCATATGAGATAGAATACTATAAGAAGATAAAATATATCTTAATTTTAAAGTCCAATCTTTAAATTTGAAATAAATTTTGCTTCAAAAGAAATTTAACCCATAAAGAGAGTTAGATGAAGATTTATAATCATCGATATTTCTTCCTTTAATTGATTTAGGGAAGTCATTCACAGCTTACTAATTTATAAAGCCAAACAAAAGACAAAATGTCATTTAAGAAATCAATATCATAAGTGACCATTGATCTGATTCATTAAAAAAACACATAAGGGAAAATAACAAAAAAAAAGAAAAATATAAAACAGAAATACATAAATAGAAATATACATACAAATAAAATAAAATTAAAACATTATAAATAGAAAGTAATAATTTCAAGCATTAATATCTATTACATCTAATCTGGTTTCTAAGATGTTGAAAGTTTTAAATGACAATAGTTTTGTAAAGATATCATCAAGTTGTTTTCAGTGGCTACATAGTGTAGCTCAATATCTTCTTTTGTAACATGGTCCCTAATTAAGTGGTGCCTTATATTAATGCATTTGGTCATGGAGTGTTAGATTATGTTCTCTAAAATGCATATGACACTAGTGTTATCATATAGCATTAAAATTGTGACTATAGGCAATCCTAAATAAAAAATTTATTGATTTAACTAAAGGACTTGGGCCAAACAACTCCCTAAGGCTATGTACTTAGCTTCAGAGGTATATAAGAAAACTGAGTTCTATTTTCTACTGAACTAGGATACTAAGGATTATCCTATGAATTGATATGTCCGAGAAGTGCTTTTTCTATCAACCCTATATCATGCAAAATTTGAATACAAATATCCTATGATTTCAAAGGTAGTACTATGCCTAAGATACCAGATTCTTAAGTTTTGAGTTTCTAAGAGATATCTCAGAAATCTTTTAACAGCAGTCAAGTGAGACTCTTTTGGATCAGTCTAAAATCTAGCATAAAACAAACACTTAACATAATATCAAGTCTGCAAGCAGTCAAGTAAAGAAGTGATCCAGAGTGTTGGGTTCCTAATCTAGTTCACCATCAAAGTGTATGCATTCATGTAGCTTTACTTGTTGGAAATGGATTATAATGGCTTAGTAAATGATATATAATTATTATAGATGTTATTATCATATTAACCTATAAAATGAAAATAAGCATTAAATACATAACAAATTATATATAACATCTTCTTTTTGTCTAGCATAATGAAGACGGTATCGAGCATCACATATTTCAAGGGTGTGTATTATACCTTTTGTTTTAATTTAGAGCTTTTATGTGAATTTAAATTATTGCTAAAACTTGCAATACATGTTTTCTTTCCTAGTGGTTGCAAAACTGTTGCTAACAACCTTTGCAGCAAATAGCGACTACAATGGTCTTGCAACGATTTTAGAACTATTCGGAGGCGATTTTCTAGGGTTTGATGTGCTTCGTGGTTCTGAGGCGTTCCAGCTGATTTTCTCCGGTGATTTCATTTCTCTTCTTTAGATCCTTTTTATTGTTCCTTATCTTGTCTCTCGTTGGGGTTTTCTGGCTATTTTTGTGTGGGATGATGACGGTTCCGTCATCATCTCACCCAAAACCTCCGCTCATGGATGGAAAAACTAGATCCTTTAAAGATGCCCTTGCTGGGGGTTCTAGCTCTGCCCCGAAACTGAGTTTTGTTCAGGCTTCATATAAAGGTGTTCCGGCTTTGCTTTTTGAGGATACCGTTGTTGAACAGCTTGCTGCACCATTTTCTTTCACTTTAGTTGGTAAATTTATTTTAAGAAGGCCTAATCTTGATGTGATTCATAAGTTTTTTGTGAATCTCAAGCTCTCCGGTTCCTTTCATGTTGGCCTACTTGATCAAAGGCATGTTGATATTCAACTATCTAATGATTTAGATTATAGTAGGCTTTTTTCTCGTAGATCATTCTACATTCAAGCTTGCCAAATGAGGCTGTTGAAATGGACTCCGGACTTTGACGTTAGGGAGGAATCCCCGATAGCTCCGGTTTGGTTGTCTTTTCCTAATTTGAGACTTCATTTTTTTAATCAGCAAATTCTATTTGGTTTGGCTTCAATCTTTGGCCGGCCTTTACAAACTGACCAAGCCACTGCGTCGGTCTCTCGGCGTTCGGTGGCTAGGGTCTTAGTTGAACTTGATGTTTCTAAAAAATATCCTACTGAAATTTGGATCGGATCTGAGGTTAAAGGCTATTTTCAAAAAGTTGAATTGGAAAATTTACCTATCTTTTGCTCTTTTTGCAAAATGCATGGTCATGCTGTGAATGAATGTTTTAAAAAATTTCCAAATTTACGTGTTGAGAAGGAGCATATGTCTCAATCTGATGAAGTTTGTTGCACGGAGAAGGAGAAGGAAAAAATGTTGGAGAGTACTGAAATCAAATCTTCACCAGTGGAAACAAATCACGGGAATACTTCTGATGTGCCTTCTGAGGTTATGGTTCAGAAATGCCTTGATCAGGAAGCAGCTGTCACTAATTGTGCAGCTTTCGATTCTCTAACGGTTGTGGAAAATGAAAAGGAAAATTATGTTGTTAGTGTGGTAGAAAATATGGGTAATTCTCTTGAATGTAATAATGTCTTACCTATCCCTAATGACAATGTTGCTATGTATCCGATTGTTGAACAGGAAAATATCTCTCTATATGTGCATCTGATTGGGGAAGAAGAGGATAATATTAACTTATCTTTAGAGGAAGGAGAAATTTACCCTTCTCTTTTACCTCCTAAAGCTAATTCTGCTACTTTGAAGGAATCGGCTTTAAAGGATAATGATCATTAGAGCGACGATGGTAAGTTCATGGAAGTTGATGGTTCTACAATACTCTTGGAGGGTAAGACTCCAAACCTTTTTAATTATAGTAATGATGCCTTTACTGATTCTGAAGATTTGGATATGAATGCTAAATGTCATGTTAGAGAGGATAATGATAATAGTTTTATTAAAGTTCAGAGTAAAAAAGGTAGGGAATCTAAGCAGATGATATTGCAACCTCCTAGGAACACTAGGTCTAATACTTCTCATTAACATCTTTTTTATGTTTAATACAATCATTTGGAATGTTAGGGGTATTGGTTGCCCATCGTCTCGTATTCATGTTAAAAACTTATATCGTGTTTACAATATTGCTATGCTTATTCTTCTTGAGCCTCTCATTGCCTCTTCTAAATTATTAAATACTAGTCATTTTTTGGGTTTTGAACATGCTATTTCTAATATTTCCAACAAAATTTGGGTTTTTTGGAAACTTCCAATTACCATTGATGTTATTGGTGATCACCCCCAAGTCCTTCATTGTAAAGTTGAGGCTTTTAATGTTCAATGTTTTGCATCATTCATTTATGCTGCTTCTTCTCTTTACAATAGAAAAGTTTTATGGGAGTCTCTTATTGATTTTCACAGTTTATGTAACCTCCCCTGGCTTGTGGGAGGTGATTTTAATGCTATTACTTGTAACTCTGAAAGGAGGGGTGGGTCTTATCCATCTATTCGTTCTATGGATGATTTTAACAACATGATTTCATCTTGTAACTTGATTGACATTGGTTTTGTTGGGGATAAGTTCACTTGGAATAGGGGTCACTTATGGCCAAGACTTGACCGTGTTCTCTTTAATGATGCTTGGATCAATTTTTTTAACTGTACTAATGTTCAACATCTCACTAGAACTTTATCGGACCATTCTCCGTTACTTATTAATATCAACCTTAAGCAATATAATGCTCCTCCTCAATTTAGATTTCAGAATATGTGGTTGCTTAATAATTCCTATTTAGATGTTGTTCAAATCAACTGGAATGCACCTCTTCATCCTGATAATGATGTTAAAGGTATGGTGCGGCTTTGGTTTAAGCTTAAAAGATTAAAATATGTTCTTAACTGGTGGAATCGTCATGTCTTTAGAAACATCTTTTCCAATATCATTCATGCTGAACATCTTGTTAACTCTACCGAGATCTTATATAGTAATGATCCTTCTGTGGCTAATTTAGCTCTCTTAAATAAGTACAAAATTGATTTGATTAATTTTCAAAATCAGGAAGAGATTTTTTGGAAGAAAAAAGCGGCTGCTAAAAATTTGGTTGAGGGTGATAGGAATACCAAGTTTTTTCATGCGCTTGTTAAGAGAAAACATGTGAAAAATACTATCAGTAAAATCTAAAAGGAGGATGGTTCTCTTACTGACAATTCTATGGATATTAATAATTTAGTGATTGGGCATTTTCAAAACCTTTTTAACAACAATTTCACCTCTAACCTTGCTAGGGACTTTTCCTTCATTCCTAGTCTTGTGTCTATTGAGGATAACCTTTTCCTTAATAGAACCCCAACTTTGGTGGAAGTTAAGAAGACTATTATGGATATGAATTGTGATTCTGTGGCTGGTCCTGATGGTTTTACCACCTTGTTTTTTCAAAAATCTTGGAACATTATCTCTTTTGACATCTATAATGCGGTTCTTGATTTTTTCGGGGGGTCTCCGATGCCTAAAATTTTCTCTGCTACCTCCTTAGTTCTTATCCCCAAGAATAATTCTATCAAAACTTGGAATGACTTTCATCCTATTAGCTTACCTTCTTTAATAAATTGATCTCTAAAATTATTAGTAATCGTCTTTCTGTGCTTTTACCTAAAATTATTTCCCCTCACCAGATGGGTTTTGTGAAAGGGAGAGCCATTACCGATAACATCCTATTGGCGCACGAATTAGTTCATGATTTGGAACTTAAAGTTAGGGGGGCAATATGATTATCAAGTTGGATATTGCTAAAGCTTATGATAACATTGATTGGAATTTTATTTATTTAGCCCTTGAACTTTTTGGTTTTAATTCTGGATTCATTAATATTATTAAGAACTGTATTAACAATATTTATTTTTCAGTTTTTATTAATGGTTCTAAACATGGTTTCTTCAAGTCTTCTAATGGTCTGAGGCAAGGTGATCCTATTTCTCCCGCTCTTTTTATTATTGCTGCTGATATTTTGTCTAGGGGGCTTGATAACCTATTTCAAAATCACCCTGATCTTTATTTTAAAACGTTAGGTGGTTTGCCTATTTCTCATTTATGCTTTGCGGATGATTTTATCAATTTTACTAATGCTGCCATTAACATAATACATCGTAATTTGGATTTTTTGAACGAATTTGAAAAAAGTAGTGGTCTTTCATTTAGTAAGAACAAAAGTTGTTTTATTGCTTCTAAGTGGATCTCTAATAAGTGTAGTTTAGCCATTAATAATCCTACTGGTTTTTTGCAGTCTACTCTTCCTTTAAAATATCTTGGTGTTCCTCTTTTTAAAGGCAGGAAATCTTCTTTTTTATTTAATGATCTCGTTGCATCTGTTCAAAACAAACTTCAGTCTTGGGAATCTAATTTCCTCAGCTTTGGTGGCAGACTCACTCTTATTAAAAGTGTCCTATGTGCTTTACCTGTTTATAGTTTTCAAACTATTGCTCCTACCAAAACTATTTGTAATACGTTACATAGGCTTATTAATAATTTCTTCTGGTGTGGTACTACTTCTTCCAAAATCAATTGGTCTAAATGGGATAATTGCTGTGGTGCTATGGGTGAGGGTGGCCTTGGCTGCAAGAACCTTTGGGATCTTTCTAAGGCCTTTACCTTTAAACTTTGGTTTAAATTTTTTTTGAAAGATAATCTCTAGTCTCAATTCATGGTTGCTAAATACGGCAATGGTAAGCATCCCTTTAATATTTGTATCAAACATGGTATATCTAGAGTTTGGAGGAGGATGTGTAAGGTTAAATGGGAAATGGATCCTCTCCTCTCTTGGGGGCTTGGGGTTGGTGAGATATTTTTTTGGCAAGATAAATGGCTTGGTAACGAATCGATTGATAATATTCTTAATACTTCTTCCGTGTCCACGCTTAAAGTTAACTCTTTTTTCAGTAACAATTGTTGGGATATTCACAAGATTTTGAGTGAGGTTCCGGATTGCATTAGAGAGCAGATTATTAAGGTGCCTATTAATAATCACTCCAAGGATATTCTTTTGTTTAATGCTTCCAAAGATGGTAAATTTTCTCTTAAAAATGCTTGGAATGCCTTTAGGAATAAAGGTGACTGTCAGAATATTTTTACTAAAATTTGGCATAAGAATATCCCTACCACTATTTCTATTTTTGTTTGGAGAGCCTTACATAAGTTTCTTCCTACGGATGATAACATGATTTATAAGGGGCTTAGTCTTGCTTCCAAATGTCAATGTTGTTTGCACACTGAGAACATTCATCATGTTCTGATTTCGGGTCCTGTTGTTGTGAGGACGTGGGCTTATTTTGATGATCTTTTCAAACTCAATTGCTTTAACTATCATCTTCCTCTTAAAGTTTTTTTGAATTTTTGGTTGGTTAACGTTAAAGGTCATATTCATAATGTTATTCCTTGTCTGATCTTATGGTTCCTTTGGTTGGAGAGGAACAACTCCATTTTTAATGGTGTGAAGATGGATCATCTGAATGTCATTCATAAAGTTAAAAATAAGGTGGCGGCTCTTTTGGCTGTTAATTTGATTTCTACAAAAGATTTTAAAAACTATTTATCTGTTTTTGAAACTTTAGGTGGTTCCATGGATCCTTCGATTCCTCTTGTGCATACTTTTAAATGGAACAAACCTCCTCATAACTTCTACAAATTAAATATTGATGTTAGTATTAAGGGTAATGTTACTGGTTTTGGTGGGGTGATCAGGGACAGCAAAGGCTGTTTCGTTGCTGCCTTTGCGGGGGCCTCTAAACAATGTTGATTACCAGCAAGCTATTTATAAGGCCATCCTTTATGGTTGTCATATGTGCAACAACATCAATATTGTTAATTTGTTTATTGAAGTCATTGATTCCGTTAATCTTTCTATGTTTTCTGTGGAGGAGGATGCTTGTTGTAATGCTAACTGCTTCTATCTTATCCGTGAGATCAAACATTGCCTGTTGGGTTTAAATTACTCTTTTCTGCACATTGTGAATGGTAGTAACGCTTGTGCTATTTGACTGGTTTGCGCTGTGTGCTCAATGAGAATAAGGATTTTGTTTGGGATAATTGTCCTAAACAGCTTAAGGGTTATCTGAAACTTGAAGAGAAGGAGGTTCCTTATGTTATTTATTGAGTGTTTTCGGTGTTGTGGTTTTGTCCCCTTATTTGGTGTTTTGTGCTTGACCATTGGCTTCAATGGTTTTTTGGTTTTTAGTTCTCCTTACTGGTACTCTTTTTTCTTCATTCATGGAGGTATTGTGAATGTTCTTTTTTTCTGTGTGCTCTGTGTGGTGGCCTGGTTGGAGGTTCCGCTGCTGGTTATTATGCAGCTCGTAGTGGTGTGGACGGTTTTTAATTCTATTGCTGTTTGTTGGGTTACTTGGGGCTGTAAGATGATCTTTTATAGCAGCTATTGTTGTTGGAGCATTTTAATTTCTACTCTTTATTTTGCCTACATTCCCTCGTCTTCGTGAGTTTATTCTTCTAGTAACAGGTTTCCTAATGGTTATGACGATTTAGAGTACATTATCTTATGGGACTTATACAATCCTGGGAGCATTTACATTTTATTGGGTTGTTTTCCATTTTTTTGCTCTTTCTATTTATTTTATTTTTGCTCTAGTATCCTTGCAGGCCTGTTTTTCAGGTTTTTGAAGCTCCACGCTCGTTTTGGGCAGGATACGCGTGCTGATCGAAGGGCTATGCTGAATGTGAATTTTTTCTCCCTTTGCTTTTTGTTTCATAGAATGTTATTAGATTTTATTGTAATTTTGATTAGTAGGGAACTCCGGCTCTTAGGTTTCTTTTTTATTTTGTTTGTAGCTCATTGGAGCAGTAGTGAGCTAGAGATCACTTTAAGGACTGTGTATCTTTTTCCCAATATTAACGCGTAAGCCCGTAGGTGGGTTTTAACAAAAAAAAAATGATTTTAGAACTATTACTAGCCTTTTTGTGGTTAAAATTACCACAATATGCTAAAGTAAGCTTTGTGAAAGTATTTTTTACTTTTTTTTTTAAATAAAATCTGCAGAGGGGCCTACGTGTTAATAGTAAAAAATAATTACAAAGTAATTAAGGGAGATGATAAGCTCACTAATGCTCCAACGAGCTACAAAAAAAGAAAAGAAAAGCCTATGAGCTGACAATATCTAGATTTCTCTTTATTTGTTAGAGTTTTATGTGAAAGGTATTTGGATAGTTATGTTGAAATATTTCTTAAATTTTGGGAAATAGTTGACATCAAATCCTACAATCTGTGATTGTATTTTTGGTAAGAATGTTGAATTCCAAGCTTATGTTTAGATGAGTTATTTTGTTGCCTGCTATGAAGAAACATTGGTATGAAAGAGCTTGTGTGGAACCATTGTTGGCTATAAACTTTTGGTAAAATATTATGGGTTATAGCACAAAAGCAAGTTTATAGCTTTGAGTTAAAAGATTTCATGAATATTTGATGGCATACAATGTGGAGGTTGGAAGTTTGTCGGGAAGCAAGCATGTGTCTTACAAAATTAAAGCAAGGTTACTTATGCTGTGGGAAATGTATTCATCTATAAGAAAACATTGGTAGGCCTTGAGATTCATCTGCGTTTGTTGCAAATTCAAACCACTCTTTATCTTTTGAACTTCATGCGAAAGCTATGTTGAAAATTGTGCAAGAAAAGCTTTATGGGTCGATTTATATTGATAAGATGTTGTGATTTGTTTTATGTTAGAGAGTCATGCTTTTTGTATTTCTTCTTGTTAGAAAGCTTTATGAGTTATTCTTGCGAGTGTTTTATGATAAAGAGATTTATGAAATTTTCTTGGTTGTACCCCACGCCAAACATAAAGAGCCCTCGGTCGTTTTTGTGTTGGAAAGAGTTTTTGTAGATTGCTTTCTTTTTTAAAAAAACGTTTATGTGTTGTTTCATTCGAAAAGTTTCATAAGTTAAATTTTGGGATTTAGAGCTTTATAATTAGCTTTGGGTTGAAAGGCTCTTTGATGTCTTTTTAGAACAAAATGTATTTCGTATGTGAGTTATCTTTCTTCTCTTTCTATTTGGTTCTAGAATTATTTTTAAATGAATGTTGTATTTGGAAAGATGAGCTTTTTTGGGTTTTAATTTTAGGAGCTTGTTCCCCTTTGCTACTTTGAGCTTTATTTAAAGAATAATATATGTAATTGAGTTGGGTTTTCTCGAGTGCTTTATTTGAAATGTGAGGATAGAAAATGACATCAAAACATCTTCTCTCCTATTCATATTACATTAAATAGGAGTGAATGACATTTTAGAGACATGCTTGACTTTGAAGAAGCATTTCTAATAACAAAATGCCTACATTCCATTTATTATTTTGATTTCCATTCGTTCTTTTTGGTGTTTTGTCGCATTTCTTTTTTTTAGTTCTCATCTTTCTAATATTTTTTTACTTATTATCTTATTTTATTCATAGATCCCTAAATTTATTGATATACGTACAAATTTCCTAAGAGTTAAGAAAATTTTTTTTTAGTCCCATAACTTTAGTGACACTTAAGGAAAAAAATTAAGGACTGAGTCTTAGATAACATAGACTTAGGGTGCATGCTCCTTATAGGATAGAGACATCAAAACATAAACTTAGTGACATATTTTTTTAAGTTTAGTTTTTCTTAATCCATTAATAATCAATCAATCAATCATAATCTAACTTTTAAAAATACACTAAAATACTTAATTTGTATTCAAACCATAAGTAATATTTCATAATTACTAAAATATAAAATCTAAATCAAATCTAACTAATCTAATAATCAACTTCTAACTAACTTAAAGTTTAAAAGATGTAGACTAAATTAGGAGAGCAAACATAAACTAAAACTCATTAGGATAAAAGACTTCTAAAGATCAAACTTTAGACTAATCTCTTAAAAACAATCAACAAACCCATTAATATATAGCAATCACTCCAAAGATGAAGTTTATTGGATGGACTACTCTAAGCTACAGGTTTAAGTGTCCTAAGGAGGCCTGGTTCCTCGAGCTTAGTGGCACAATGCCATGAATGGACTCAATGGAGTGTTAGAACTTTAAAATTAATTGATTGTTAATGATTTAAATCAAATCTTAATTGATAATAAATTACTTAATTCATATTTCTTTTTAATTTATAACCAACTAAAATAATTTATTAAAATTGGTTGCCACTAGGTAACCCAGCCTACAAGGCTATTATGTTAGCCCCAAGGAGGATAAAATAAACATCACAGCCTCGGTGAGCAACAAAGGTGGTAATTGAGTGAATATTAAAATAATTCTAAAATTAATCTTAAAATATTAATACTTAAACTTAAACTGAAATCCCTCCTTTAATCTTTAATAAATCAAAACACAAATAACTTGAACAAATTATCCTACATAAAATATACCCTAAACCACACATAATGTTACACACACCTAGACTTGTTTGGTTAAGACATGACTTCAAGCTCTAGATTAGACTGATATTTTCTTTTGTTATTCAATGTTTACTACATGCACATACTTTATAAATGCTAATATTAAACTTCTTGTTAGTTATATTTTTATTTACCTGCATTTCTTTCTAGAATGACATCTATGCTCCTTTGTGTACTTTTTTTTATTTTGTTTTGTGTGGTATATGTGATCATGCATGATCGAGAATCAGTAAACAATTTGATCGCTTGAAGCTCTTAAGTGGCTGCTCCATAGGTCTTACATGGTTAAGAATCAGTGGATAATTTGCTCGCTTGGAGCTCTTAAGTGGCCGCACCACGGTCAGATATAATTTCTGCAACTTATAAAAAACTCCTAATTATATGTCAAAAATGCTACACATCACACACATCTTGTTAATAGCTTAATTTAATATATATTCTAGCATGTTTAGATAGCTGGCCATAAGTTAGTGCACTAACAAAGCTTTAACTCTATAGGCCAAAGCTTGCCCCCTTCTGTTAGCCTTAGAGACCCTTATAGTCACGTAGTGTATGCCCATCCATTTGTGTTATATGCATCATTATTTTTTTCACACGAAGTGGGCACAGCTAAGATGTTCCATTTTTTTTTTTTGATATGATTCCCCCCCTACCACCTTCTGTGAGCCTTAGAAATCACTAGGGTCATTTAGGCCTGTAGTGTATGCCACCTATTTGTGCCGTGGGCATCATTGTTTTCCCACACGAAGTGGGCATCGTTATTTTCCCACACGAAGTGGACACCGTTAAGATGATTTTCTATTATGATGTGATACGGATACCTTGCCTGAAGGGTATCCTTGATGTGTTTATTTATTTATTTTACTCTAGATGTCACGCATGTATTTTTATACACTTTACTCCACAATGCACATTGCTTACATACATGCATTATATCAATATTACTCAGATTAAAATGTTATCTTATCTTTTAGTAGACATAAGCTACTCTTACTTTTACATCTCTTTCATGCATCATATATGGCGCTAGGTATATTCTTTTACATATTATAGAGTCTCTGATTTAAAACTTTTGAACTACAAATTCTTGATTCCTTAGGATATATAGAGCCTTACTATCTTATATATATATATAGGACGATTGGTTGTGCTTAGGATGTTAGCTGGCAACTCACTCTAAACAAACATAAGCCCAGGTTGTACACCCCTCAGTGTGTCTCTTTTCAACTTTGATGAATTCCGAGTCCGTCACTTCTCTTAAGATAATAATCCGATCTTTAATTTTTTAAACTCAAAATCTTAATTATATCTTTATTCATTTAAAAAATCTAATCATTACTAAGGATAAAGAGAAGAGTTTATTTTCTCTGGAATAAAATTTAGGAACTTTCTTTGTGCACCAAATTAAGAAGATAATAATACAACACCCTTAATCGAGAGTTTTTTTAGGTCAAGGCCTAGGATGTAATTAACCACGGGGCTTACGTCTGTGGGACACTGATCCCCATTTCAAATAAATCTCATTCGAGCTAATGTATCGAATGAGAAAAATTTCATGACTTTTGGGTTATACATATTATTATCCATCAATGTGTGTTGGCGAAAACCGCTATCTTCTATTATTAATCGTATGTATGACTCCATCTGTTCTTTCATTGGCCTGCTTGTGTCGAGTGTAAAGGCCTATGATCATTTTGTCCTACGGGATAGTGTGATCGTACTCTTTGCATTCAAATCCCATGAGCAGCATCGTTTTGGAGACCCACAAACATCTTTAAAAGATCGTGATTTTCCCTCAAAAAGAGAGGAAGATGTCGGGTTCGATGACGAAGGAGTCATCATCGCCCAACACCGAGAAACCATGAAACTTCAAAATGCTGAAAATGAAGACTAGAGAAAGAAAAAAGCTGAAGGAAGCAGTCGGAAAAATCAAAGTGTGAGCCACAAGAAGAGCAAACCAGCACGCGGAAGAAGCTCTAGAATCGCCCCAAAATCACCTCCAAACCCAAAGCCAGAGAGAAAGTATTTTTTTTCCTACAATAGGTTGAAAGGTTTGTTTATACACTACATAAAACTTGAATCAATCCAAACAAAAAATAATAATCATAACAACCAAAATTTCCAAGAAAAAGATTTATCATAGGAGATATTGATCAAGAAATGGTTAGGATAGGCTTTAAAACCCATGGAATTATTTTGAAATAAGTGCAATTAATAAATATTTATATTACACTTATCTCAAAATAGATCCAAATACCTTAAAACCCATCTTGACCTTAAATTCAGTCAGAATATCCTAACATCAATATCAATTGCCGCCATGATTGATTTTATTGAAAAGTTCGTTACAATTATCCTTAAATTATGG
This sequence comes from Dendrobium huoshanense, assembly GCA_016618105.1. Taxonomy (NCBI): domain Eukaryota; kingdom Viridiplantae; phylum Streptophyta; class Magnoliopsida; order Asparagales; family Orchidaceae; genus Dendrobium; species Dendrobium huoshanense. The sequence goes on from CM028357.1 coordinate 32,280,677, forward strand.
AAAGAACCCTTTATTGTTTAGAAAACGTTAAACTAAACCTTGATTTATGCATTAAACTTAGAATTTTATAGATTTACGTGTCATCTCATTCAACAACCATGCATTCAAAATTATAAGAATTATTGAAGCTTGAATGATGAGGAGGCTACGTGACATCTTCTTCAACCACCCTGCATTCAAAATTACAAGCATTATTGAAATAAAATAACTAAAAAAAATATTATGAGACTTTATTACCAGACATTAATACATCATGTCAATGCATGCAGAGGATTTGGGCAACAAACGTTTACAATAAATTATGCAAACTAAACCTGCTTAGTCACGCATTCAAATGCAAAAAAATAAATAAATTACAGATTTCTTCGGTCATTACCAGAATTAGATGCTAATGGGTATGAAAGCTAAATCCAAATTTTCATCACAGTGGCAAATAACAATTTGGTCAAGCCGTCGAAGTCATGGGACCAGCCCATGTACCTATCGTCATCACGTTCATTTTTTATTATTGCTTCATTATTGTTTCATGATCACTGTTGCCTTGGTCTTATAACTGATAGGCATCTTTACAAAAACAAATAAACAAATGAAAGAACACATATGCAAGTCTCTTAAGCTCGCAGCTTTCAATGGATTCCTCGCCTCTTCTTTCTCAGGCCGGCCAACTCCTTTTCTTAGTATACAAGGCAAGAATTATTATCTTTTCAGTCTCGTAGTTTTTTATTCATATATTTCTTTGTCTTCTTTCTATTTTGTTTATTTCTACTCTCTTCATTTCAGGTTTTATTATTCCTGCTTGAGTGCGACAAACATGCTTTCCCAGCTCATCAGACTTCATAAAATATTTTGAGCCCAACTTTAAAGTATTGATAACTTTGCAGGAATTATTATTTAATGCCACCCCTCAGATCTTTCTTTGATTTCACCAAAATGGACCGGATTAATCTCCACTTACAAAGAACTTTTAGGCACTTCTTGATTTATTGATAAAGAATTTAACTCTCAACTAAGAGATTTTAAATTCACTGTTCTTAATTCTCCTTCTTGAAATATACGGTGGAGTACCATTTCATCAAGAACTTTTATTCTATCCAGTGAATGTACACAGAGGAACGTTCGGTTTTAGGCAAAAAAGCGCCTGTACCGAGTTTTTTCAAAAAACTCGGTACAGACACTTTTTTGCCTAAAACCAAACATTCATCTGCGTACATTCACTGGATAAAATAAAAGTTCTTTCATCAAAGGCTTCCCCTAAAAAAAAACTTTATTTTTTTGATAATTAGAGTTCATATATTTCCTTAATAAAAATTTAAATATTTTTTCTTCTTTAACCTCATTTTTATTGAGAAGTGATTTAGAATTTATATTTTATTTTATTTTTGAAAATGATAATTAAAGTTTAAATATTTTCTTAATTAATATATATATATATATATATATATTGCTTCAACACACATTTTATTGAGAAGTGAAATAGAAATGATATTTTATTTTATTTTTGAAAATGATAATGAAATTCTATAAATAAATAAAAATCTAAGAATTTAAATATTAGCCTAATTTAAAATAAAATGATAATAAATTAATAAGAAGAATTATATAAATGAAAAAGAGTATAATCCAAACATTAACCAAAGTTTATGCAAAACAAAAAAAATGACACTGACAGTTCCTCCAATCAGTAGATTTACTTAAGTTTCTAAACTCAAAAATTGAACTAATATTTCCAAACAAAATAAACAAAAAAATTTATTAATATAGAATTGGCTTGCTAAATGGAAAATAAAGTGTTATTAACAATTACTAAGAAATTCTTTTATTCAATTTGTATAACTAAAAGAAAGCATGGAGTACTTTGCTCTTTGTTGTTTGGTGGAGAATTTAATTATTGGAAATTAATAATAGATGTTAAATATTTCTACTGTATGTAGACATATTCGTTCTTATATTTGCAAATTGTTGTAATTGAAAATAATGGAAACGAGTAACTTTCATCCAATATTATTATATGAAGCACTAAAACTATATAAATATATATATATATATTTTTATATATGTCAATTTAATATTTTCGTAAGTCAATTTTTTTTCATTAATTATGGCGCAATCAAATGCTTATCTTTCATAAATATCAGTCAAAAGTATTCTTGCGTTAGTTAGGTCAAAAATATATCATATTATTTATTTGTCTTAACCATTTGAAATAAACAAAACATCTTTTACTTACATAAATTAAGTGTTTTATTTGCAATCTTTTGTCAGTTCTTTTGCAGGAAGAATTTGCTGAAGGGAATCGTTTTGCTCTTTCTTTTTTGGGTGTTGTCGTCTCACAGCCCGAGCCTTTGCTCTAGTTCTTTTTTGTAATTGTAGCATAAGGATCCTCCGGCTCTTAGGTTTTTTATTTTCTTTTTTGATTGTAGCTCTTGGGAACATTAGCGAGCTAGAGGATCCTTTTAAGGACTCTGTAACCGATTTTTTGAATATTAACGCGTAGGCCCCTTTGAAGGGTTTTAACTAAAAAAAAAAAAGTGTTTTATTTGCAATTTTTTATTTCTTTTTTTATAAATAAATATTTTTTATTGATTTACAAGGTAAAATTTATTTCATTTTAAGAAAATATCAAGATTGTTATACTAGAAAACATTTAAAAAATTTCTAATAATTTAACAAAAAATATTTTAAATTTTTAAGGGGAGTTTAATTCTTTTATTGATTATTTCAATTACAATCAAGTTTGTATTTATAGTGATGAGACAAAAATTTCTAACCGCACAACCATTACTTTATTCTTAAGATAGTTTATTTACTTCTTGCTAACTTTCAATTTGTGAAGAATGTATTTATTAATATTTTGATTTCAAGCAGCCCAGCTATATATATATATATATATAAAGTGAAGCGAGGATGCCTATCATATAATAATTAATTTTATTATTTTAAAAATGTACAATCAAATAATTTCTAATTAATTAAGAATTAATTAGTAAATTTTTATGACAATATGTATAGTCATTGCGTGTAACCCTTTATTGAATAAATTAAATTAAATTAAATAATAAAATAATACATCTTGCATGAATTTTTATTAGATATACTAAATCTAGCTTTTGTTAAAAAAGATGGAGGTGAATAAAAGAAGACTTAGGTTTCATTGGGGGTGTCTTTCTTACTGCTTCTTAAAGCATGTTTTTAGTTAAAAATTTTTAATTTTTGAACTAAACAATTATTTTAAAAAGCACTAAGAAAGCCGTCCCAAATGAAGCCTTATACTTCATTTGGGATGATTTTTTATTGCTTATTAAAGCAGCTTTCTTGTACAAAAATTAAATTTTGGTACTAAAATCTCTTCTAAGAAGCAGAAAGAAAGTCCTCCCAAACAAAGTCTTAGGCTTTTTTTGGGACGACTTTTTTATTCCTTCTTAAAACAAAGTTTTATAATTTTTGTACTAAAATTCTGTTTTAAAAAGCCTTAGTTAGGCAGTATTAGAAATGATTTTTTTTTATTAAATTTAAACAAGAATTTAACTCTTAATAATACACAATGGAAAACAAAAAAGGAATTCATATTGCCAATCTCACAGAGTGAGATAAAGGCTTAATGTTATTGTTATTGATGTAATCCCATGATTTTTATTTTATTTTATTTTTAAAGACTAAGAAATAGAATGTCTATTTGTAACAGAACATCTAAATCACAATATATTGGAGCTTTGTGCAACTTCCAAGTTGAGAGAGTTTGAAAGATATAAAAGATTGATATCCATTTGTATAATTCAAAAAAATCTAATTGATTGTTTTTTTCTTTTTTTAAATAGAGAGAAAGTAACTTCATTATTATGATGGGTAGATAAAATAAGGAAAATAATTGATTTAATTTAAAATACTTAGGCTTCATTTGGGATGAGTTTTTTACTGCTTCTTAAAGTTGCTTTCTAGTACAAAAATTAATTTTTTGTACTAGAAAGCTGCTTGATGAATCAATAAGAAAGTTTTCTCAAATGAAGCCTTAAGTTTTGTTCGGGATAGCTTTTGACTACTAGTTCTTTTTTTGTTATTTTAAACTAATTTTTTTAACTAAAAGTTGTTGTAGAAAGCAATATGTAAGTTCTCCCAAATGAAATTTTAGTATGTTTGATTTGATGCCTTCTTGTTTAAACTAATGTGTTATTTACAAATACATTCTATAATTATGGCTTTTTTCCTCATTTTATCAAATTTTCTTTGCTATTAGATAAGAGATCTTGTATTCATAGTTTGTGTATGAAATATTTGCGTCAATTTGTCTAAGTTTCATTTGAGACAACTTTCTTAATGCTTTCTAAAGCAGCTTTTTAATAAAAAAAATTGTTAAACTTTTTTTTATTAAAAAAAAACTGTTTTAAAAAATAATCTGAAAGCTGTCCCAAACGAAGCTTTGATTGACTTAAAAATCCAAAAAAAAAAAAAAATTACAGAAACTGTTGGCTAGGTAATTGATGTGTCCATCTCCTCCACGAGGAGTGAGGACAAGAGCTTCTGGGATGTTTGCTTTGCTGAAGAACAAATGCATAGTAAAAAAATATTGTTGTTTTTTAAAGTTATTTTTTATTCAATTAGGTGAAAAAAAGTAATTTGTTGATGTATTTAAATTTAAAATATTCATTATAGTAAATAATATTAATTATTTTTATTTATTAGCTCTCCTTTTCAGCATGATTAAAGATACAACAGTAACAGGCCATGAATCAATCGTAGAGGAAGCAGCCAAGAACTTGCGTGGCCAATTTATCTAATAGCTATATTCAGAAAATAATAATACTGTTGGCATCAATGATTAAAAAAAAAATTATTATATTTATTGATTAATTGGTGGTTGAATTTGAATTCAATTGAGATTGACATAAATAAAGTGGCCATTGGTAGATTGAAGTTTCGTCTGATTTTGATATTTTAAAAAGAAATTTAAGTATTATTTAAAAATTGTATTTTAAAATTTATATGTAACACGTTTTTTATTTTTTTTATTATATATTGATCGTCAAAGTAATCTATGAAACAGCTTTCTAAAGCGAGTTTTTTAGTACGAAATTTTTTGAACTAAAACTTTCTGTTCTAAAAAATTATTTTAGAAAGCAGTAAGAAAACTATCCCAAACGAAGTTATGTGATAATATAATAATTTATTTTAGTATTGAACACAAAATCTCACTAATAGTCGAGAGCAACTAATAGGAGGAGTGTTTTTTACATTAAGACAATAAATAGTGGGAGGACAAAAACTATGTAGCATAACCTAGTTGAAAAGATTCCACTTTTATAAATGAATATTCAAAAAGTGTGCTTTTGCATAATTGGAGATCTTAATACGTTATGATAAATATGAATTATGGAAGATATCTCATGTGATGGCAATCGAAGGAGACTTCATTTATCAAAATTATCATCAAACAATAGTAAGTGGTCATCTCGATTACTCTCTTTGTAGGAAGGTAGATCAGGTGATCGAAAAAATAGACATGAATTGATAATAGTAAATGGGCATCATATGTTGATCATGGCAAATGTCAAGCTAATTGTTGTGCTACCTTGGCTTTGAACAATAGCTTTTATTTTGATAGGTTTTATTTGGAAAGCATTCCGGCCTTATTATGGAAACTTATCAAGAAGGAATGTGATCCTTTTATTACTTGTAATTAGTTTGCTTTTGATTCTTAATGCATTAATTTGCTTTTGTCAAAAAAAAAAAAAAGGGGGCATCATATGTTGATCATGGCAAATGTCAAGCCCCAATCAGTGGGGTTATTAAATAATGGTGCCATTTAGTTCTCTAATAGGTCATTCTTCTTATAGGAGGGTAGACATTAGTGATATATGTTAATTAGTCATTAGCATATGTGGAACGATAGTCAAATGTGAACATCAAACTAGCTTGAAGAAATTTTCAAGTATTGATTATTGGATAGTCAATTGGAGCTCGTAGACCTTGGAGATTGATTTCATTTATAATAGATGAATATTCTTCGTATGATCTAGTGAGAGTTAAAATCAATATATATATATATATATATATATATATATATATATATATATATATATATATATATATATATATATATATATATATATATATATATATATATATATATATATATATATATATATATATATATATATATTTGAGAGAAGTGCTATTTGTTTTAGCTCTTATATCTTTTTTTTATTATTGTCCTCTTTTATCATATTTAAATTTTTTCCCATCATTTAATAATTTTTATCGTAGCATTTTTATGTTTGCTGAAGTCATATATGAACTACTCAAAAAATATGATGATGAATGAATGTGAGAAAAAAGTTGTTGTTAAATGTGTTCTACAATAGAATTAATAAATTATAATAACATACAAAACTTTTCTTAATAATGTTACCAAATTTGAAGTGATTTTTTTGTTTTAACAATCATGGTCAGAGCTTTGCACTGTTTAGACCTTCTCTCGCACATTGGAGCTATCGAATGTGGGTTATCTCAGTGGAAATAGTTAATTTACTTTAGGGATGTGCTTCTAATTAAGCTCATACTGCTTGTTTTTTTTTCCAAAATTTAACATCTGGCCAGCTAGGGTGTCACTCTTATTTATCTTTTATGTGGAATTCTTTTATTGGTTTCCCTGGTTTTATGTATTTCTTTCGTTAGATTAGCTTCTTCTAATTATTTTGGAGGACTGGGGGATTTTTTTGCCCCTGTTTTCTCTACTTGTGCTCCTTCTGATTGGATGGCGGTGATTCTGACTTTGATTCCCTAGGGTTCTAGCAATTTGTCATTATTGCTAAAAATCATAGATTTTTTTGCTCAAATGGTAATGTTTAGAACTCTCAATCATTTAAAGATGTTGCAATTAGTAATACTTCACCATTTATTCCTAAAATCTCTATTATTCAAACTTCTTTTAAGGGTGTTCCAGCTATGTTACTTTCAGATGAAGATGTTCTTAAACTTAATTATTGCCCATTTAAATTTACTTTGGTGTGAAGTTTTCTCTCGACATAATCTTGAGTCTATTCGATATTTTTTCATTAACCTTAAACTGTTTAGTATATTTTCTGTTATTTTACTGAATGCTCGTCATGTTCCATCCAACTATCGAATGATTGAGTTTATAGTAAGTTGTTTTCTAGTAAATCTTATTCCATTAATAACTACTAAATATATTTACTAAAATGGACTCTATTATTTGATATAAAACAAGAATCTCCAATTATCCCTATGTAGATTTATTTTCCTAATCTTCATATGAACTTGTTCAATCCTCATGTTTTGCAAGCATTGGGATCCATTTTTTGTCATCCCTTGCAATCCGATATAACTACTTCGAGAACTTCGTGGCACATATTTTAGTAGACCTAGATATTATGAAGAAAAATCAGAAGGAAATTGTGTTGGATTAGGAAACTATTTGGTATATGTAGAGAGATAATTTTAAAAATGTTAATGATTTTTGTTATCACTACAAGATTCAAGGGCATGCCATTAACAAATGTTTTATTTTACAATCTTATCTAAGAAAAGAAAATTACAATTATCAAAGTGTGTTGATATGTAGAAACTAATTACATCTATGAACAATGCTAACAATGATAAATTGGATGTGTTGGATCCTCTTTTTCTACTACTATCGATAATTTTCTTATTCCTGAAAATGTTTGTATTCTTATTACTTTTGTCATGGATTTAATTTATCATCCTGTCACTCATAATGAGAAGCCTAACCAAGATAAGCTTGATGATCTTAATGAGGATATAGAGGAGCCCATTCTTATTGAAGCCATAGCCATAGTAAAGCAAAATCATCCAATTGATCTTGCCTTGGAATCTTCTGATAATTTGTAAAATGATAACACTTTAAATAGTGGTGATGCTATTGTTATTTATATTTCTACTGATCAAGTCTGTAATCTATGAAACAGCTTTCTAAAGCGAGTTTTTTAGTACGAAAATTTTTGTACTAAAAAATTAGTTTAGAAAGCAGTAAGAAAACTATCCCAAACGAAGTCATGTGATAATATAATAATTTATTTTTTATATTTATTTTGTACCTAACAGATCAAAATAAATATATTCATAATGATAAAGCGAGTTTATTAATTTAGTATTGAACACAAAATCTCACTAATAGTCAAGAGCAACTAATAGGAGGAGTATTTTTTACATTAAGAAAATAAATAGAGGGAGGACAAAAACTATGTAGCATAACCTAGTTGAAAAGATTCCACTTTTATAAATGAATATTCAAAAAGTGTGCTTTTGCATAATTGGAGATCTTAATATGTTATGATAAATATGAATTATGGAAGATATCTCATGTGATGGCAATCGAAGGAGACTTCATTTATCAAAATTATCATCAAACAATAGTAAGTGGTCATCTCGATTACTCTCTTTGTAGGAAGGTAGATCAGGTGATCGAAAAAATAGACATGAATTGATAATAGTAAATGGGCATCATATGTTGATCATGGCAAATGTCAAGCTAATTGTTGTGCTACCTTGGCTTTGAACAATAGCTTTTATTTTGATAGGTTTTATTTGGAAAGCATTCCGGCCTTATTATGGAAACTTATCAAGAAGGAATGTGATCCTTTTATTACTTGTAATTAGTTTGCTTTTGATTCTTAATGCATTAATTTGCTTTTGTCAAAAAAAAAAAAAAAGGGGGCATCATATGTTGATCATGGCAAATGTCAAGCCCCAATCAGTGGGGTTATTAAATAATGGTGCCATTTAGTTCTCTAATAGGTCATTCTTCTTATAGGAGGGTAGACATTAGTGATATATGTTAATTAGTCATTAGCATATGTGGAACGATAGTCAAATGTGAACATCAAACTAGCTTGAAGAAATTTTCAAGTATTGATTATTGGATAGTCAATTGGAGCTCGTAGACCTTGGAGATTGATTTCATTTATAATAGATGAATATTCTTCGTATGATCTAGTGAGAGTTAAAATCAATATATATATATATATATATATATTTGAGAGAAGTGCTATTTGTTTTAGCTCTTATATCTTTTTTTTATTATTGTCCTCTTTTATCATATTTAAATTTTTTCCCATCATTTAATAATTTTTATCGTAGCATTTTTATGTTTGCTGAAGTCATATATGAACTACTCAAAAAATATGATGATGAATGAATGTGAGAAAAAAGTTGTTGTTAAATGTGTTCTACAATAGAATTAATAAATTATAATAACATACAAAACTTTTCTTAATAATGTTACCAAATTTGAAGTGATTTTTTTGTTTTAACAATCATGGTCAGAGCTTTGCACTGTTTAGACCTTCTCTCGCACATTGGAGCTATCGAATGTGGGTTATCTCAGTGGAAATAGTTAATTTACTTTAGGGATGTGCTTCTAATTAAGCTCATACTGCTTGTTTTTTTTTCCAAAATTTAACATCTGGCCAGCTAGGGTGTCACTCTTATTTATCTTTTATGTGGAATTCTTTTATTGGTTTCCCTGGTTTTATGTATTTCTTTCGTTAGATTAGCTTCTTCTAATTATTTTGGAGGACTGGGGGATTTTTTTGCCCCTGTTTTCTCTACTTGTGCTCCTTCTGATTGGATGGCGGTGATTCTGACTTTGATTCCCTAGGGTTCTAGCAATTTGTCATTATTGCTAAAAATCATAGATTTTTTTGCTCAAATGGTAATGTTTAGAACTCTCAATCATTTAAAGATGTTGCAATTAGTAATACTTCACCATTTATTCCTAAAATCTCTATTATTCAAACTTCTTTTAAGGGTGTTCCAGCTATGTTACTTTCAGATGAAGATGTTCTTAAACTTAATTATTGCCCATTTAAATTTACTTTGGTGTGAAGTTTTCTCTCGACATAATCTTGAGTCTATTCGATATTTTTTCATTAACCTTAAACTGTTTAGTATATTTTCTGTTATTTTACTGAATGCTCGTCATGTTCCATCCAACTATCGAATGATTGAGTTTATAGTAAGTTGTTTTCTAGTAAATCTTATTCCATTAATAACTACTAAATATATTTACTAAAATGGACTCTATTATTTGATATAAAACAAGAATCTCCAATTATCCCTATGTAGATTTATTTTCCTAATCTTCATATGAACTTGTTCAATCTTCATGTTTTGCAAGCATTGGGATCCATTTTTTGTCATCCCTTGCAATCCGATATAACTACTTCGAGAACTTCGTGGCACATATTTTAGTAGACCTAGATATTATGAAGAAAAATCAGAAGGAAATTGTGTTGGATTAGGAAACTATTTGGTATATGTAGAGAGATAATTTTAAAAATGTTAATGATTTTTGTTATCACTACAAGATTCAAGGGCATGCCATTAACAAATGTTTTATTTTACAATCTTATCTAAGAAAAGAAAATTACAATTATCAAAGTGTGTTGATATGTAGAAACTAATTACATCTATGAACAATGCTAACAATGATAAATTGGATGTGTTGGATCCTCTTTTTCTACTACTATCGATAATTTTCTTATTCCTGAAAATGTTTGTATTCTTATTACTTTTGTCATGGATTTAATTTATCATCCTGTCACTCATAATGAGAAGCCTAACCAAGATAAGCTTGATGATCTTAATGAGGATATAGAGGAGCCCATTCTTATTGAAGCCATAGCCATAGTAAAGTAAAATCATCCAATTGATCTTGCCTTGGAATCTTCTGATAATTTGTAAAATGATAACACTTTAAATAGTGGTGATGCTATTGTTATTTATATTTCTATTGATCAAGTCTGTAATCAATTAGCCCCATTTGTAGGGTCAATTTTTTCTTCTGGTTGTACTAATGTTTTCAATTTAATACTCATAATTTTCATTCTAATTTATCCTTTTTATGTTGTCTTGCCTCATAATAACTTTGAAGGTTGCTTCATGCTATTAATATTTCCACTGATCAAATTAGCCCTTATAGTCATTCATGTTCAATATGTGAAAAGTGTTGAATCCAGTAATTAGGTTGTTAAGCCTAAGTAAATGTCCCACGGCTACCAAGAGGGGGGTGAATTGGTAGTTTTTTTAAAAATTCTAAACCCTCTTAATGATAAAGTTAAACCGAAATAAAATTTTCTTTTAAAGTTTGTAGAAAAATGTTTTTCAACCACAGAGTTGTTAAAACTGAAATTTAAAGTGCGGAAACGTAAAAGCAATAAAGTAAATGACACCAGATTTATAGTGGTTCGGTCTATAACCAGACCTACATCCACTCCTCAGAGGCACCCTCTGAGTATTGCACTAATACCACAAAGTGACTCTCCTTTAGCACCCACAGCAAGGCGGAGAAGCCTGTACAAAACACTCTTTTCACCACTACCCGGTGCGGCAGAGAACCGTCGTCCTTTTACACAATCCACAGTGCTGGCAGAGAACCGTCATCCTTTTACACAATCCACAGTGCTGGCAGAGAACCGTCGTCCTTTTATACTCTCCTAGTGTGGGTAGAGAACCCTACGGCTGTTCACACTCTCCAAGTGTAGGCAGAGAACCTTTGTCCTTTTACACTCTCCTAGTGTGGGCAGAGAACCCTTCGTCTGTTCACACTTTCCAAGTGTCAGCAGAGAACCGGATCTCCTTGACTGATCTTCTCACAAGAATCTAGAAGGAAGAAGGAAAAGAGTGAAGAAATCCAATTTCACAAGTAGAGACTCTTACCTTAGTAATCCAAATGAAGCCTTCTCGCTCCAGTGGTAGGAATCCTCCTTTGAATGCTCTCTTCCACTCTCTCCTTGGCTATTCACTCAAGAGGCACGAAGATCAAATGACAAAAAGATTGGGTGGCAGTCTAATTTGGACCTTTTATAGAAAAGACAAGAAAAACCGCCCAAAAACTGCAAATTTCCAATTCTGTACGCAGTGGATCGTCCTGTACGATCCTGGATCGTCCTGGACGATTTTACTTAAACGATCTGAAACGACCCAATTTGTATATGTGTACGAAATGACTTCGTACAGCTGATCGTCCTGTACGAACTAGGTTCGTCCAGTACGAACGGTTATTGCAAGGTCGGTTCTAGAAACTGCTGAAAACTGTTCTAAGTCGGTTCATCGTTTGGACGAAAATATGTTCGTCTGGACGAAAATTTTCCAGAGAGCCGATCGTCCTGGACGATTATTTATTTCGTCTGGACGAAAATTTTCCAGAGCACCCATCGCCGCGGACGATAATTTGTTTTCGTCTGGACGAAAATTTTCCAGAGAGCTGATCATCCGGTACGATATTTATTTTCGTCTGGACGAAAATTTTCCAGAGGACTGGTCGCCTCGTACGATGATAAATTTCGTCTGGACAAAAATTTTACAGAGAACCCATCGTCCAGGACGAAAATAAAATTCGTTCTGGACGAATAGGACTTAGAAAAAAATTTTCAAGCAAGTTCCTATTCGTTCCAAGTGCTCTATAGGAGATAACTGACAGATCGTCCAGTACGATAAATATCGTCCTGTACGATCAGTATAGAATTTCAAGATCTCCTTATTTGTGTGTGTGAGATTTTATTCACTCAATTACAATCACTCCCTTTCAAAATTAATTCAAAGAAAAGGCAAACTTCGAATAAACAAAATATCTCATGTTGAATTTGATTTGAAGTTTTCGTAGTCTGGAGTCTGATTTTCCTGAAATATTAGTACACACAAGAGCAAATGCAAATCTTCTAAAATTGTTAGGAGATAACTATACATCTGAACAATAATGTTTGGAATCATCAAAACTACATAAGTTGCACAAATATAAATAATTCAAATAGCAACTATTCAAACAAAAAGGGAGAGTTTCTTTCTACGGATAAAGATTCCTTTCATGAAAATGTTGATTTAAATGTCATTCAAGTTTCAAAAGATGATTTTAATCTATCTTCTAATAAGAAAAAGAAGAAAAATTCTTTTGAAGTTAGAATCACTAGAGCTAACACCTCTCTTAATTGTAATGTTAATGATTAGTTCTATTACTTGTTATTTTAAAGGTGTGGGTATGATTGATATTCATTATCATATTTTGGTGGATTTGGCGATGCTAATTGCATTAATTGTGAGGCTTGGATTTGATTATCAAAATGCTTCCTACATTTGGAAATATTATTATATATTAATGACTAATTCATTTTTCTAATTTCTTGGTGACTTGTGTTGGTTTAATTTCCCTCCAATATATTTTTATGCTATTTTGTTGGTTCCTTTTTTCTTGGTGTTTTCTATTTGTCTTTTGATCTTTGGTCATTTGGTTGGCTACAATGGATTATTATTACATGTCTTTCTCAAACATTTGGTAAAGCCCTTTGTTTATTCCCAATTCTACTGCGATAAGGTTTGTATTAGTGGGTGGTGCTTATTTAGGATTATGTGTTTTGGAGGTGATTCTATATGGAGGCTTTGTTGGGTGTGTTAGGTTATTGGCCTTTTGGTGTTTATGTCATTCTTTATGTTTGGTTTTGCTTTTTTGTGTCTGCCAATTCTAATGACTTTTGAGTTGTGATGGTTGGTAGTAGAATTTTCCCTTTCTGGTAAGATGGTGCTTCATTGTATTGGTTATATTGGAATTGACAGGCTGGTTGCCTTCTTTTTGGCCATATTTGTGTGTGGTTGGGCCAATTTTATTGTTCGGTGTGTGTGGATTTGGCTTGGTAACTCTGGTGCTTGCCGAAAGGTTTACTTTGTTTGATACAACAACTTTCAGAGCTCGTATCTCTCCCTCTTCATTTTCTCCCTCTTCATTTTTATTGATGTTGTGATTTGGCCTTCCTTTTCATTCCCCTTTTCTTTTGTTTTCATACTATCTGTTGAGGTGTTAGTCACTTTTTTGCTTCTCTTGGGTGCTTTGTGCTTCAGCTGTTGTAGAGTTATCTATGTTGCTCTAACTTTATTTTGGTGGGGTTTCCTTCACTTTAACTTTCAGGTTTATCTTTCATGTTTATGGTTGATTCTCTTATATTATTATTAATTCTTGCCTCTTCTTGCATCTGTTGATGGCTTTGAAATACATTAATTTTTTGATTGAGTTTTCTACATGAGCACTCATTTTGTTTCTTCTTTGGTGATATGGATTTCTTTGTGGCTTCTTTGATATTTGGACCAGTTCCTATTGGTGCTTCATAATTGGTCATATTGTTTATCTATGCTTGAGCTTACTTTCAAGTTTTGTTTTCTTGCTTATCTATTTTTTTTTCTTTCTATGTGTATCTTGTTTGGGAACTTGTGTTATATACGTCTTATTTATGTTTTTATTGTAGATTTGGGAGCCTTAATGAGCTTTGGTTTCCTTTTTGGACCTTGTAACATGTCTTTTGATGAAATAAAATAATTGCCCATAAAAGGGCTTTTCCAAAAAAAAAAAAAGTTTCAAGTGATTAGTAGAACAAAAATGGCCCATTTATCAAAACAAAATCTCTAATTAGATTGTCTCCTTTGGAGCATTGCTCTTGTACTAAATATGATGATAATATGTGAAATAGTGAGATATATATAGCTAAAAATGGCTGTGTGTTTAGTTTGAGGTATGACAATGCGATATGGAGTTGATGAGATGAAAGGTTTAGAGGAATTTGGTGGGAATAATGTCAAGATTTGTCCAAATTCAAAAACTTTTGATTAATTTCAAAAATTACCTTATGAAATATATTTTGGTAAGAAAAATTGATAGCAATTATAATTGAGGGCTTGTGTAAGATGTAAGGTTATGACATAGAGTAATTGGTAGACTTTAAAGGAGTTCAAAGTTGTGTGGATGTATAGTGAGCAACTTTGTATCCTAGTGTTTTTTAGTTTGCCTAAGGGCTAAATGGAGGTATTTGGAGTAGTTATAAGTAATTAAGAGATGAGTGGCTAATCTTGGTGAAGGCATAGGGTAAAAATAGATATGTTAGGATGATTGAGCTGATGTTTAAATGAGGAAAAGTAATAAACTTAAAGAAATGGGTTAATAATTTCATATCATCAAAGAAACGTCAGACTTAAAGCCAACAAGCAAATTGAAGAACTATATATCCACTAAATAATATAAATTATGAAGTATATCATCGCATATTAATAGACATTAGAAAATTCTTGGATTATCACATTTGGAGGGAAAAAATGATGACAAAAAATGTGGGAAAGGGCATAGTGGTCATTAATGAAGGAGGAAATCCAACTAATTATTTTTTAATATTTCCTCCATTCCAAAATATACCATAACTAGGGTGCAAAAATTAAAATGACAAAATACAAAATAACTTCTTAAATATTCTAAAATTTTGGCTCTTGATTAAGCTCTTATTGTTGGGCCTTTTGTTTGGTCTCTTCCTTGGCTTTTATTCATGGATTCTATAATTTTACTTTTAGATTGATTTTTTCATGTTGAGGGAGTCATCCATTTAAGCTTGGAATTACAATCCAATTTTCTAAGAGTTTAGCATACCTTATTTTATGATTTTTTCTTGAAAATGAGCTCTTATATGCGTACTTAGTAGTTATTTGAATTATTGGAGCACTCCTTGGGTGAGGTTGTATCCTTTTAGTTGAGGAGGATAAGGATATGTTTGTGGAAATTTAGAGCACTAAGTATTGCCCTCTCTTAGTTCTTTTTTTTTTCTTCACTTTTTTATGTTATCCTTTGAAGTAGGATGAGCCTTTTGGTATTGAATTTTGTTCTATGTTAAATAATATCCAAATTATAATAAAGCTATCATCATAATTAATTCAATAGAAATTAAAACATTCTTACACTCCATATTTTTATGCTAATAATATTATTTGATGGAATTTTCAAACAATTTTAAGGACATTAATGTCATATTTTGTTTGAAGGAATGAGAGGACATGTAAATGAATTTTATTTAATAAATACATATATCACTACAGGAAAATCACGTATTACCGGCAGATTTTTTGGCGGTCAATTTCTTCATTTTTCGGCTGATTTGAATATTTTTCGACAGAATTTTTCTGACGAAATTTGTTGCGGATCTATGGTTTATGATTTTGATGATATCAAACATTCATTATTTCTCTACGATTTCCTTATGTGCTAACATTTCAGGTCCACTCGATCAGACTTCAATCTGGAACCAGCTCAAGATTGGGTAGACTAGATCTATGTCAATTTGTAATCTTTTTCCTTTCATGAGTCTGTTGTATTTGGTGTGACTATAACTTGGTAGAAATTCTCTTGCTCCCTATATGTTTTCTATTTTTGGTAACATCGTCCGGGATGATATTAATATCGGCCTGGACGATCTGCCCAAAATCAGAAACCCTAATTAGAACATCCTCATTAAGGCAGCCGTCAACAGATCGGCCTGGACGATACTTGTATCGACTAGGACGATAATCTCAATTCAGAAAGAATCAGCCGCCATAATCAGTTTAGGAATTCTTTATTTTAGTAAATCAGCCAGGATGATATTATTATCGTCCAGGATGATCTAACTCAATCATGCCTAAATTGATTTGGTATCTTTAGAAAGCATTAATGGTTGATTGATACGATCACATCGTTCGGGACGATCGAATGATCGACCAGGACGATGGCCTGGACGATTTACATCGGACAGCTTGTATTCAGGGCGATGATCAGGACGATTAAAATCGGTTTTAAACTAATCGGCCAGGACGATCGTGAGATCGGCCTGGATGATGTAATCAATTTTCTTCTGATCGTCTCAAATCGTCCCGGGTTAATGAGCTTAATTTGTACTGATCGGCCAGGACGATATGCATATCGTCTGGGACGATAATGTTGGCAACTTGCATTAATGAGCTCATTTTGAGAGCTTCTATTTAAGTTTTGGCATGACACTTTGTAAGTGTCTTTGGCAGTCATTGTAGCTTCGTTCTTGTGGGGGAAACTTGAAGAGAGAGCTTGAAAGGGAGAGAGGAAAGGGTGGAGTTTGAGAGAGGGAGAAGATCCTGTGAGGGGGGACTCAAGGGAGTGTGGAGGGGGTTCCACACGGTTGCTCCGGCGAACTCGCACCTTAGTACCATCGGATTCAAGGCTTGTCTCAAGGTATGTTCACCAAAGAAGAAGTCTCTTTGGTGTCAAAGGACCCGGCAACTCCGCCGCACCGGGAGAGGTGGAAGTGATTTTGTAAGGGCTTCTCCGCCTAGCAGTGGGGGCTAAAGGAGAGACACTTGTGTTAGTGCAATACTTGGAGGGTGCCTCCAAGGAGTGGACGTAGGTCTAGGTTTAACCGAACCACTATTAATCCGGTGTGTTCTTTCTTTATTACTTTCGCACTTTTAATTTCCGCATCGTTGTTTTTCTATGTGGTGATATTGGTTTTAGTTTTATCTTTGGTTTTAAAGTTTTCCAATTCACCTCTCTCTTTTAAATTAGCTTGGGCCAGTTCTATAGGGCTTAACATCCCTAACGAACTTTCAAAAAATTTTTTCCCTGATTCAACGGGTGTTAGAAAATTTTTCTGGAGGAAAAAATTCGTCGGAATTATTTTTCGGCAAATTTTATTCGCCAAAATGATTTAGCAACAGAATTTTTCCGCCGAAAAAAAAAGGCCAGAAAAATAAAAAAACCACTTGAGGCTGGCAGCACCCGCCCTGCCCGCTGCCCAGCCTGCCTGTGCTGCTGCCTCCCGCATGCCCGTGACCTAGCTGCGCAGAGTTAGGTTCAAACCCCACACCACCCACCTTACACGCGCGTGCGTTACCATTAAGCCATCCCGCCAAAATTGAACTATTTGATGAATTTTATTATTTATCTAATAACTAAAAAAAATTTATTATTAATACTAATTATTTTAAATTTATTATTTTAATTAATAATCAAAATAATTTATTCAATTAATAAGTTATTAAATTAATAATTAATTAAAATAACTTCTAAAATTAATAATTAATTAAAATAAACTATAAAATTACTAATGAATTAATTTTTGAATAGATATTTTCAGAAATTATTAAAATCCATCGAAAAAGTTACCGAAAAATCCGCCGGGAAGAAATATGCCGGATAAACTATAGAAATTCTGCTAAAAAAATGTTAAAAATATTTTAAAGAAATCCGCCAAAAAGTATGTCGGAAACTTCTCCGCCGAAAATCTGCCAGAAATTACGCTGGTAATGGGCTATTTTACTATAGTGTATAAAGTTTAGTTTTGATGTTGTTAAAAGAAAATGAAATTTACCAAAGAATTGTAAACAAATGCATATTTTTTTTACAATCTTCAAATAATGGCTTATTCTTTAATTGAGAGTTTATGATTATACAAAATAATATAAGATTATAAAACAAAGCATTCAATAGGAAACTAAATAAATAAATAGGAGACTTAAAAATATGGGGCAAAAGTAATTATAATAATTATCCATTTATTTCTCTATACCTCACCTCAATATGGAGCTTTATTTTATGAGCTTAATCTTGATGTTTAATACAATGAACTGAGTGCACAAAAGTGATTTGGTTAGAGTATATCCATGAGTTGGTTAGGAGGGAGAAAACCTAGTAAAGTTTAAAAGTTACAGCAGCTACAATGCAATATTATTCAGCCTCAATGGAGGGACATCCTATAATACTTTATTTTTTGGCATTCCAAGGAATGAGGTCTTGGCCAAGGTTCATGGTGTGGACACTTATATAAGCTATTTCATATTTATAACATATCCAATTAGCTTCAAAGAATGTATGATGTTTAAGTGATTACTTATGACGTGGAAGAATGCTTCAATATATAATGCCACATAAAAATTGTAATAACCATTTTACTACAATCCAATGATTAGCTATAGGGTGGTGCCTAAAATATGATAGTTTGTTATCATTGCAAGTAATTATTGGACGTACAAGGCTAAGTATTATTTTTGCTGATTAAAATTCTGCTAGATTTGTGAATGTTGATTTGTCATGCATGAAGAATGAAAACACTACGCGATAGTGTTTGTGTTACCTGTTATAATGATGTTGTCAAGATTAACTTTAAGATAGATTATGATCAGATGCTAGTTATAATTTTTATGTTCATGGTTTGTGGTGTGGTTCTAAGATCCAATGACTGGTTTATTTTGGCCTTGGAGCGATTTTTAAGATTGAGTACAATTTTGATCTTAAGAGGTCATTGGATGAATTTTGTTGGGGAAAGGTGAGGCTTGGTTAGTTGTTATTGTAGAAGAGGGTCCCAAACTTGCTATAGATGGAGATGAAGGTTTTGGTGAAATTTATTTTGCGTACAAATTGTAATTAGTGTCAGTACATAAGGAAATGTTGTGGATGTTATGTACGAAGCAAATTATAAAAGAAGAACAAGGGAAATGGTATAAGGACACTAAAAGATATTAATTCCTAGTGTGAGAGCTCGTTTTTTTTATTTCCTTCTGGGATCGTTCGAGATGATGTTGAGATCGTCCAGAACGATCAGAAACAACTGATTTCTGGGTGGATCGTCTGGGCCAATTTTTGGATCTTCCTGGGACGATCAGTTCATGGCAAAGTCAGTGAGCAAGGGTTTTTATCATCCAAGGAAATTAATTATCGTCCTGAGATATCGTCCTCGACGATTGGATTTTTGTTCACATCGTCCTGGACGATGTGGCGATCGGCCGGGCCGATCAGGTCTGTGTTATAAGGAAATCAGCCCGTTTTGAAAAGAAAGAAAAATCTTTTTTTAAAACAAATATCTGAGGAGAGAGAAGGAGAAGGAAAACAAAGGAAAAGCTTGTTTCGGAGGCCGCGGAGCGCTTTTCGTCCGTCGCCGTTGTTGGAAGGATTGTTTATCTCGCGGTAAAGACTCCGAATCCTATTTCTGTTTTCGAAGATGTTGAGTTTTGGTCATTCTGTGCGCAGAATTGTGTTTTCGTTATCGAAAAACGCGCCGGATTTTGTATTGACGAAACTTTCACCGCACAACTTTTGATATGTTATTGATATGATTTCTCTACACGTTTTGAGTATTTTCTGTAACGATTCTACCGGTTATTTTGGGTTATGTTTGATTTTGATCGAATAGAAAAATATCAGGATGTTGATTGATGTTGCTTCAGTAGAATAGAAGTCTTATAATGTTATCGTGCACGTTCTGTATTAATTTTGGTAACTTGTGATTTTTAGGAATTTCTGTGTAAATTTCGTATACTGCCGTTATGCCGCTGGATTTTCATACGATTTCAAATTTTCTGAAATTAATGATTTGAACTGATATGCATATGAATGTGAATATATGATTCTTGTTACTGAAAGACAAGTGAAGACTGGGTGAACCGTTGGTTGGAGATTTAGTTGACTTATACAGGATGGTGGGCCGACGGTCTTTCCTTTAAAAAGGGTTTGGCAATATCCTCTATTGATCATTGATATAACGATTGGGAGGCATAAGGAGATTCTTATGCCGACGGGCACAGAGTGACGACTCTTATGGAACCAACGGATAGATATGATTATGGATTTCTACAACAGCACTATGGATTGAAAAATGCCTTAATAGCCAGTGATTGTACTTATTCAGTAAGACTATTGCATTGAAATGCATGTGTTCGGCATTGACTCGTGAAGGATTTATTGCTTTATTGATTTGGATTTATTGACGGATTTACGGACTTACTATTATCGTACGCTTTCATTGATGTTTATATTCTGTCACTGCGCATTGCTACTGTTATAGATATTGTATGGATATGGATACTATAATTGATTCATTGACACTATAGACATGGATACTATTGATTTATTGATATTGATTCATTGATACTATCGCTTCTGCATTGTATTGAACTGCTGCATTTGATACATTACTAGTATAGACTGGGCTTTATTGTATTGATTTTTATGATTTCATACCGATGGATTTAATTGACCAGATAGTATTGTTTTGATTGATTCGATTTGATACGATTGATTTGACTGATCGACTGATTTTTTACTGTTTATCGATTCTTCTATCGCTGACTCTGGATTTTATCGATTGGGCATTGATTATTGATTTTTGTATCCGCTGCATTGATTCACTGATCATGTACAATTGACTGTTATGGATTCGACTGATTGACATGCATATTGCCTCCAGTACCGTGCTTTAATTTCAGTTGTAGGTATTAGGTGACCTGCTGGGATTTTTGAAGCTCATTATATGTGGTTAATATTTTCAGGTCAGGGCAAGGGAGCAGGAGATTGAGGTTGATCAGGAATCTCCAGGTTTTTGTCCTTTTTGGTGATAATGATTCTTTTGTACTCAGGACATGATAGATTTCAGTTCTTGTATTGTATTCCTTGTGTAGCTCCTGAGTATTGTATATGATCTTTTGAGATATGAATAGAGTTGTACATTGATGTTTTAAATGTTATAGGTTTTTGCTAAACTGTTTGATTGAAGTTATAGATAGCTCTAGTAAATTATTGATGGATTGCTTGAAATTCTT
Source organism: Dendrobium huoshanense (assembly GCA_016618105.1). Taxonomy (NCBI): domain Eukaryota; kingdom Viridiplantae; phylum Streptophyta; class Magnoliopsida; order Asparagales; family Orchidaceae; genus Dendrobium; species Dendrobium huoshanense. Next base: position 32,302,052 of record CM028357.1, read on the forward strand.
TCCAAGTTAGATCTTAGGGTGTTACAATTTTGGTATCAGAGCTGTGTTATTGGAAGAATGAATTATTACCAGAGTTATAGGATTAGATTGAGAGTTGGGTAGAATGGGTAGCTGTAAGTGTATCATTTATTATGAATTGTGCAGGTGAAAAGATAAATGAGTAATCCGGAATCAAGTGTACCAAACGAGCAACACAGTGCAGCTCCAATACCTTCAGAGAGTATGATGTAGTTGGCTACTATTATAGCACAGGTGATGGGGGATGCACAGAGAAAGATGAGTGGAAGTAAAGAAGAAGAAGATGATAAGCATTTGTAGATGTTTCATAAGTTGAAGCCTCCGTTGTTCAAAGGAGCTGTGGGACCCCAGACTGCTGAAGATTGGATAATGAGAGTAGAAAAGATCTTTGACAACATGTAGTGTCCGGGAAATCGAAAGGTACCTTTGGCTGTGTTTCTGTTTGAAGGAGAAGCAGAGAGATGGTGGATTGGACAGCAGAGAGAGAAATTCCAGGGAAAGATAAATGCTGAGATCACGTGGGATGAGTTTACTACAGTGTTTCGGATGTGGTTTGTACCTCCGTCAGCTCAACGACAAATGCAAGAAGCTTTTATGAGATTGGAACAAGGACGCAAGACAGTGATGCAGTACGGGGCCGAGTTTACTGCACTTGCGAAGTATGCTTCTCATTTGATCCCTACTGCTGAAGAAAAATGCTATAGATTTCTACACGGATTGAATAGAGAGCTGAGACATCAAATAGTACCATTTCGGATCCATGAGTTTTCTGAGTTGGTGGAGCGGGCCAGACTGATAGAGATTGATTTGGCAACGTCAGTATCGAGATATGACGACACCAGGAGGAGGAGAGATGAAGCCAGACGAGAGGAATCAGGTCGAGAAAGGGATTGTGAGAAGAGAAGTAAGTATGGTGATTCGAGGGGATCTGCATCAGGATCTGTATCAGTAGTATCTTCTGGTTCCAGCGAGTGCATTCATTGTGGTCGACGACATGCAGGTCGGTGTTACTTATTGACGGGACAGCGCTTTCACTGTGGACAGCAAGGGCACAGAGTAGCAAATTGCCCTCAGAAAGGATTGGGCGGAAGAACTGATTCAGGTACATGACAGCATAGGACAATTAGCTCGAGAGCCTACAGCGAGAGATCAGGGAACCGAATGACTGATAGAGCCGTCAGAGATAGTCAGAGGGAGACCGTTGCGCCACGACCTCCTGCACGTCCTCCAGTGGTGCCACGTATCTACAGTTTACAGCATTATGAAGATCAACAACGACCAGAAAGTTCTGTTGGTAAGCTGATTTGACTAATTGATTGATTGATATATGATCATGCATAGTGATATGTGATTGAATGAATTGTGTGATATGTATGATTTTCGACGAGTTTTGATTTTGATTTGAATTTGATTGGATTTGTTTTGTATCGATTTGGCTTCGGACCTTTAGGGAAATGTCGGGACGACATTTTTGCTAAGGTGGGGAGATTGTGAGAGCTCGTTTCTTTGATTTCCTTTTAGGATCGTTCGAGACGAGGTTGAGATCGTCCAGAACGATCAGAAACAACTGATTTCTGGGTGGATCCTCCGGGCTGATTTTTTGATCGTCCTGGGACGATCAGTTCATGGCAAAGTCAGTGAGCAAGGGTTTTTATCGTCCAAGGAAATTAATTATCGTCCTGAGATATCGTGCTGGACGATTGGATTTTTGTTCACATCGTCCTGGACGATGTGGCGATCGGCCGGGCCGATCAGGTCTGTGTTATAAGGAAATCAGCTCATTTTGAAGAGAGAGAAAAATCTTTTTTTAAAACAAATATCTGAGGAGAGAGAAGGAGAAGGAAAAGAAAGGAAAAGCTTGGTTTCGGAGGCCGCGGAGCGCTTTTCGTCCGTCGCCGTTGTAGGAAAGATTGTTTATCTCGTGGTAAGGACTCTGAATCCTATTTCTATTTTCGAAGATGTTGAGTTTTGGTCGTTCTGTGCGCAGAATTGTGTTTTCATTACCGAAAAATGTGCCACATTTTGTATTGACGAAACTTTCATCGCACAACTTTTGATATGTTATTGATATGATTTCTCTACACGTTTTGAGTATTTTCTGTAACGATTCTACCGGTTATTTTGGGTTTTGTGCGATTTTGATCGAATAGAAAAATATCAGGATGTTGATTGATTTTGCTTCAGTAGAATAGAAGTCTTAAAATGTTATCGTGCACGTTCTGTATTAATTTTGATAACTTGTGATTTTTAGGAATTTCTGTGTAAATTCCGTATACTGCCGTTATGCCACTGGATTTTCGTACGATTTCCGATTTTCTGAAATTGATGATTTGAACTGATATGCATACGAATGTGAATATATGATTATTGTTACTAAAAGACAAGTGAAGACTGGGTGAACCGTTGGTTGGAGATTGAGTTGACCTGTACAAGATGGTGGGCCGACGGGCTTTCCTTTAAAAAGGGTTTTGTGATATCCTCTATTGATCATTGATATAACGATTGTGAGACATAAGGAGATTCTTATGCCGACGGGCACAGAGTGACGACTCTTATGGAACCAACGGATAGATATGATTATGGATTTCTACAACAGCACTATGGATTGAAAAACGCCTTAATAACCAGTGATTGTACTTGTTCAGTAAGACTATTGCATATAAATGCATGTGTTCGGGATTGACTCGTGATGGATTTATTGCTTTATTGATTTGGATTTATTGACAAATTTACAGACTTACTGTTATCGTACGCTTTCATTGATGTTTATATTCTGTCACTGCGCATTGCTACTGTTATAGATACTGTATGGATATGGATACTGTAATTGATTCATTGACACTATAGACATGGATACTATTGATTCATTGATATTGATTCATTGATACTATCGCTTCTGCATTGTATTGAACTGCTGCATTTGATTCATTGCTACTATAGACTGGGCTTTATTGTATTGATTTTTATGATTTCATACCGATAGATTTAATTGACCAGATAGTATTATTTTGATTGATTCGATTTAATAAGATTGATTTGACTGATCGACTGATTTTCTACTGTTTATCGATTCTTCTATCGTTGACTCTGGATTTTATCGATTGGGCATTGATTATTGATTTTTGTATATGCTGCATTGATTCACTGATCATGTGCAATTGACTGTTATGGATTCGACTGATTGACATGCATATTGCCTCCAGTACCGTGCTTTGATTTCAGTTGTAGGTATTAGGTGACCTGCTGGGCTTTTTGAAGCTCATTATATGTGGTTAATATTTTCAGGTCAGGGCAAGGGACCAGGAGATTGAGGTTGATCAGGAATCTCCAGGTTTTTGTCCTTTTTGGTGATAGTGATTCTTTTGTACTCAGGACAGGATAGATTTCAGTTCTTGTGTTGTATTCCTTGTGTAGCTCCTGAGTATTGTATATGATCTTTTGAGATATGAATAGAGTTGTACATTGATGTTTTAAATGTTATAGGTTTTTGCTAAACTGTTTGATTGAAGTTATAGATAGCTCTGGTATATTGTTGATGGATTGCTTGAAATTCTTTCCAAGTTAGATCTTGGGGCGTTACACCTAGTGTGGTCACTACATAAAAAAACACATGTAAATAAAAATATTTTTTAAGCAAATTATATGAAGTGAGAGATAGATATTTTTTTTATATAGTTTTATCAATATTACAATAGGCACTTTGAGTAGGGAGTAGCCAATAATGACATAAGATTTAGAGTGATTAATGTATGTTTATGGTGTACAATAAAAATCATGGATAATATAGATAATTAAACAGATGAAGTTTAAAATAGTTTGGAGGTGGAATAAAAATTAGTCATATGGTGAAGATGTGCAAAGTGTGGGGGGAAGCGTATTGCTTATAAGGTATGTTATCATAGTTATAGCATGAATCCATTACGAAGGTGAAATGAGTGCATGAGATAGAAGAAAGAGACATATTTGAAAACATGTTAACGTTATCTCTTAGAGTATCCATGGTTTTCAAGTATTTGTATTAGGTTAATGAGATATGAGATGCTAATCGTTGAATAGAATGTGGCATGAGCATGATACTTACCACTATTATTGGAGTATTGGTGATGATTTTTTTTATCAAAGCTATTATGGACTAAGGATTTTAAACAAAAGAAGAAATAATCAATTTTTACATAAGTGGACAATACCATATGTATTTAATATATTGATCAACAAAATTTATTTAACATTTAAAATCAGTATATGACTTTACATATGAAGTCCTCAACTATGAGAATTGTGTTTCAAGTGCTTGCAAAGATAAATTAGTGGAGGTAAAAATTAAATTTTCATGACTTTTTATGCATTTACAAGAATTACATTGAAGAGTTAATTAATAATAGCGGGGATGATAAATCAGGATTCAATTAACAAAACAATATGCTTGAGAATCAAGATTAATGGATAGCTTAGTCTATGATTCTACTAAATTAAAAGGTTTTTAACAATGAAAGTAGAAATAATATAAATTGAATAGAGCAAATGAATAGATGAGCCATATATACCATCATTAATTTGCCTCATCAAAACATTTCCCCTATTTGTAGATCCTTCACATAGAAATAGTGGGCAGGAAGTCAATAGATACATTATTTAAATGATAAAATTTATGTAAAGAAATCAAATTTTTTTTAATGTTGAATTAGATAAAAAGAATATTTTTTAGGTATAATAGTAAGAGAAGGACGGTTAAGATGTGGAGCTAATGTTAGTCATGGTTAAAACCATGTCATCTCTGGACTCATGCTATTGAAGAGGGTGTTAGTTCATCAATGTGCTTGGCTAATATGACAGGATTACACAATGACATAAGTTTGCACAATGAATTTTATTGGCATTGGAAAAAGTGAAGGATTCAGATGCATAAGAGGAAAATTGAAGCTATTGTGTGTGTTGGTAGTATACGACATATAAGGTGTGTCATATGGAGGAAGGAGAGAGAAAATAGGATGGGAGATAAAGGACTATGTAATCATATGTGAGAAATTTAAATAATAACATGATTCTTCCTCAAGAAAAAAAAAAAAAGAACAAA